>MU562658.1:1081786-1105599 GCA_024362625.1 Silurus asotus
CCGCGGGGGGGGGGGGGGGGGGGGGGGGGTAGCAGCAGCATGGCAGCAATAGCTTGGAGTGGAGTGGAGTTTGGTTTTGCTCTCCTGCTTACCACATACAACTCAAACAAAACATATTAAAAAGAACCTGTAAGATCGTGCTGACTGTAGCAATTCCCATGCTAACACGCACTATATACTGTAAGCAGAATATGTACATTCATTTGGTGTGACGTATTGCTCATTGTAGCTTGTTCTCATGGCATATTAAGTTTTATCATTGCTATCACTTTTCTGGTTTTGATCTTTGTCTTATTTCCGGGGGTTTCTGATTCTAATCCTGCTTTTTTCAACCCCCATAAACTCTGACAAGCAGTATCATACCCTGTCTCTCTTTCGGTCTGTCTGTCAATCTCTCTCTTCTGTCTCTGACTGGTTATGAAAATGTCACTGAAAGTACAAAGTGACTCAGATGCACTAAATAAAGTTTGTTGACACCTGAGCATCACATTTTTCTGCTTTGTGAACATCCTATTCCACATGAATCATATTTACTGATATGATAACATCCACTCATCTAGGAAAGTGTTAAACAGGATTTGTGTTTAGTCAGCTACAAAGGTGTTAGTAAAGTCAGGCACTGATGTAGGTGAGACGGTGAGGAGGTTTGGGTTGAAGCCAGTTCACATACATCCCAAAGGTGTTAAATAGGGTTAAGTTCAGAGCTCTATAGCAGGCCACTCAAGCTTCATGGAGCTGGCTTGGGGTCTTATGGTTCATAGGAACTTGTGACAGTTTGAGAAAAATATAGCAATATTATAGCATTTTAATGTTATGAAACTGTCAATAAGTCATTTCCTCACTACTCTGTTGGTTTCCTGTTTCCTAAAAATATAAAACACTCACACTTTTTTACATGGAATGTCAATCAAACAACTTCTTTTGAATTATTATTCACACTGAAGGCATCAAAACTATGAATTAACACATGTGAATTATATATGGAATTATATACATAACAAAAAAGTGTGAAACAACTAAAAAATGTCATATTGTAGGTTCTTCAAAGTCGCCACCTTTTGCTTTGATTACTGCTTTGCACACTCTTGGCATTCTCTTGATGAGCTTCAAGAGGTAGTCACCTGAAATGGTCTTCCAACAGTCTTGAAGGAGTTCCCCGAGAGATGCTTGGCACTTGTTGGCCCTTTTGCCTTCACTCTGCGGTCCAGCTCACCCCTAAACCATCTCGATTGGGTTCAGGTCCGGTGACTGTGGAGGCCAGGTCATCTGGCGCAGCACCCCATCACTCTCCTTCTTGCTCAAATAGCCCTTGATGCCTTCAGTGTGACTCTACAATTTTCATAGTCATGAAAATAAAGAAAACTCTTTGAATGAGAAGGTGTGTCCAAACTTTTGGTCTGTACTGTATACTAATCAGGCATAACATTATGACCACCTGCCTAATATTGTGTTTGTCCACTTTTACTGCCAAAACAGTTCGATCTACAGGAGCTCAACTGTTGGTTTAGACCACAAGGACCAGCCTTTGCCCCCCACATGCATCAATGAGCCTTAGCCTCCCACGAACCTGTTCACCACTGTTTCTTCCTTTTAATAGATACTGACCACTGCAGACCGGAAACAGACCAAAAGCTACTTCATTTTGAAAATGCTCTGACCCAGTCGTCTAGACATCACAAATTGTCAAACTCGCTCAAGTTCTTACACTTGGCATTTTTCTTGCTGCATAAAATATCCCACCCACTAACAGGTGCCATGATGAAGGCAACCATAATGTTATAATGTAATACTTTTATGCCTGGTCGGTGTATTATTATTATTAGTATTATTATTATTATCATTATTTAAGTAGCATGTTCCTGTTCTTATCCCATTATATTCTTTACTGTTAGTCCTGCAGGTCATCAGATGTGAACTGAGATCGCACAGAGCAGTGCCTGTCCTCAAAGCAATTTACAGCATGGATGTCTGCCAATGTCACAGACTAATACATATTCCACGTAGCATTGAATAGAGCAAGCCCTGGTACATCCTCTGGGAAATGTAGGACGTGCCAAGTAATGCATCTCATCATGTGGCATTGACCGCAGCCAGTTTTGTTTCAGCTGTGATACTAATACAAACCCTCAACACCATGAGGATTTGAACACACACTGAGCCAGCCCTTCAGTCAGGATTCTGCAATGTGTGATCACCAATCGACTGTCCTCCAAGGGGCTTTATCAGTTCTTCATATAGGAATCTACAAATTAAAGCACTATTCTTCTGGGAGAATCTTCAGATTTGCTGTGTCATGTAATGCTAAAGATAAGGCAGATAACTAATAACTAATACGAAGAAAACAAAGAAAAATTAAAAAAGACACTACAACCTAAGTAGGAAGACAGTAGGGGGTAGCTTAGTTGACTGGAAGGTCATGAGCTCAAATCCCAGCACCATCAAGCAACCACTGCTCAGTTCTTGAGCTAGGCCGGCAACCCTAAATTGCTCAATAATAATAATAATAATAATAATTGATTGCATTTATATAGCGCTTTTCTGCAGCACTCAAAGTGCTTTACATATGAAAGGGGGGATATTCCTTAACCACCACCAATGTTAAGTCACTATGGATAAGAGTGTTTGGCAAATGCCATAAATGTAATATGAGGACTGTGGATGATAACCTTAAAAAGTTGAACATGAGACAAGTATCATAAAAGGTGAAGCTACTGAATATAAAAATCGAATGAACAGCTGTGAATCAGGTGTCTGATGTGATACCTGAGGTGCAGCGGCTAGCAGTAAATACCAAGCCACTCAAGATCATCCACTCTATGCAATACAATCAATATAGTAATGCACCTATGCATAACACCAGCTGCATAGTCATGCTGGAACAGGTTTAAGTCTCCTAGTTCAAATAATAGGAATATTTCATTGTAATGCATCCAAAGAACATTTCATACAATCGTGTGCCTCCAATTTTGTGGTAGCAGTTTGGGGAAGGATCTCATACTGCTGAAAAACAGGTGTCCCAATATGTTTGATCATATATCCAATATAGGGCAATTAAATATCATAAATTCTAAATCTAGTGGGCAATTACTGTACATAACAATAATAACTTTCTTAAAATACCAACGTTTTTTGACTGCTTTTTTTTTTTTGTTGTATTTTCCCACTTTTGTCCCTGGGTAGACCTTATTTGACATCAACTCAAAGCCAGCAATAAATAAATCCTAATTCTTCCAGATTCTCCCTGCAGCTTCACCACCAGGATCAGATTCACTATCATTAAATAGTCATGAGGTTTTGTTTGTCTCACTGCACATGAAATTAAAGAGCCACAGTGCTGACAGCCTGCAACCTGCACAGGATACAGACAGAGAAAAAGAGATATATTGATTATTAACACGTCTCGCATACACACCATTCATCAAAAAACTTGTGACTCATCATTTCGTTGTTCTCCACTGAAGCTGTCAATCAATAGCCATATATTAGAATGTTTCAGAGCCCTACGATACTGTACACATCATTACTCCACCTGGTATTTAAATGAGAATGCACATGACAGGGGATGCAGATGCAAATACAGAGTAAGTTAACAGTTAATTTATCCAAACCTTAAATAAATACAAATCAGCAGGCAGAATCAGAAACGTAGAACACGCTATGGTCAGGGTATTGCAAACAGCTGGGGGATGTGGTAACTTGGTGGTTAAGGCATTGAACTTTGGATCCAAAGGCCAGGATTTCAACTCTCAGCAACACCAAATTGCTCTCCAGGGTCAATCAGCAAGGCATGAGCCGGATATAAAAGAACGATATGGTGTTTTACGTTACGGTGTGGTCAGCCTCTGGTGGGGGCTTGGCTTTGGAGGCTGCCTTGTAGTCCTATGGGATAAGTTCAAGTTCAAGTTTAGTTCTATTGCCATTTTTTTACTGACATTGTCTTAAACAGCTTTACAGAACTTAAGAATTAAAGGGAATGGTGTGTATTTATCCCTGTTAAAGCCTGGGGCGAATTTGGTAAGGAAAAACTCCCTTAGACATTATGAGGGAGAAACCTTGAGAGGAACAAGTGTTAAAAGGGTAACCTATTCTTATAATATCAAGAGTGAGTTTATAAATCTTAAAATTATACAAAACACCGGAGAGTAAGAACTAACATGAGCACTGGAGTGTGCGATTATGACTGATGTCCTTTCAACAGTCTTATACAGTCAGTTAACGTTATGGAACCGGGAGCTACTGAGCAACTCATAAAATAGTTCAACATTTGTGATCATCACAGATCCAACACCAGCTTCTCCATGCCAGAGCCTTTAAACACTTTAAAGAGGTCCAATGTTTAAACTTTACATGAAATAGGATTTAAATGGCGCTGGTACGTCTCTAAATGGTTCAGGATGTTTGTTGGCATTTGAAGGCCCATAAAAAAATAATACAGAAAGTGAAGGAGTTGAGAGAAATTAGCACAGCTGCTGTTCATGATATTAACAAGTACAAGTTGATAATGTGCATGTGATCAGATCTACTGGAGCACAAGGTTATGATATGTGTGATGTGTGTAGAACTCAATAAAAAGATAAAAAGTCTTAATATGCGATTGGGAGAGTGTGCCTGAGCCCTGAACACTGTTAGAAACACTATTCCAAAGTTCAGGAGCTAAATGTGAGAATGCTCTGCCACCTTTAATGGACTTTGCTATCCTAGGAACTACTGGAAGTCCAGAGTATTGAGATCTTAAAGATCTCAAAACAGGTCATTGGAGGCTGCCTGTTTATTCTCTGGCACAAATGGGTCATGAAAGGTCACCTTCTCTGCCTCTGGCATAAACAGGTTGTGAGAAGCTGCCTCAGTGGCCTCTAGGGTGATCAGCTTGTGGGAGGCTGCCTTGTTGAGCTCTGGCATGGATTTCATTACAGGGGCCACCTTCTTGGCCCCAGGCTTGAGCTTGATCTGAGGGCAAACTCTAGCTAGTTGCAGTCTATGGGAGGAGGATAGTACCTGGGACAGGTACTTTTTTGTTTGTTTGACCCAAATTACTTTTCAAAATGACAAAAACTATACAAAGTTGAAGAATAACAGAAAAGTTATTTGTCTAAACAAAGGTTATTCTCTTCCTAAAATGTGTACACAGTATACAGCATGTACAACAGTCAAAGGCCTTGGTGTCATTATTGACTATTTCCTTTGAGGCTCATATAAATAACATTACCAGGATAGTAAGAAAGTAAGAAATTTTATGTTGTTACAGGGTGCAGCTCCAAGAGTTCTTACTAGGAGCAGGAAGTATGGCACTTCACCCCTGTTTTAATCAGTCTACACTGGCTCCCAAATCAATATTCCATTGATTACAAAATACCATGCCTGACATTTAAAGCACTTAATGGTCTCATGCCACAGTATCTGAGAAACTTTTGTTATATTCCGATCGTCCGCACACCTACTTAGATCAAAAGGTGCAAGTTATTTGTTGGTACCTAAAATAATGAAGACTACAGCAGGAGGCAGTTTAATTGGACACCATTTGTGCAGCTGGGGATTGTCCAACATCAACAGCCTCAAGATCCATGAAATCACTGAGCAACTCAAAAACTTTGTGGATGGATTTGGACTGTATATTAATATCAACAGTCTACTGCAATGGCCACAAGTTGTGTTTAAGCACCCATCAAAAATGATGGAACTGCATTTTCGACATTCGGTGTTGAGGATGAGAACAGGTTTCTTTTTGAGTCCTCTTAATGTTATTTCCTAATGCCATCTCAGGGAGTTGATCCTTCACCACAATCGCCACTGGCTCAAGTTTCAAGTTTTATTTATCATATGTACAGACTCCATACAGGAAAATAACAGCAATATTAAAAATGAAATATTCAACAATATAAGAATCGACCAAAGAAAGAAATCAAAGAGAAGAGTAACAACGAAGCATAATTAGGTTATAATAATTTACAAGTGAGTGCAGAACTGTCTATATAGTATTTAAATTATATAAATATTTACATATATGATGTATTAGCATGAGGTATTTTTATAAAAATAGAGAAGACATGCATATGTTATAGTAGGTGTTCAAAAATACGCAAAGATACATAGTGTGTGAGTAAAGTGCAAAGTATTAAGTGAAATAGTATTTAGAGTTTTGAGAATGAAAAATTGTGCAGTCCCAGTGTGTTAAACCGTGTGCACATATGTAAAAAATGTATAACAGAGTCAGTTGGCAATTGTGGTCTGTGTTGAAACTGTATTACAGTTCGTTGATGATTCTGATGAGCCTGAGGGTAAAAACAATTCTTCAGCCTATTGGTTCTGGAATTAATACTCTGGTAGCATCTGCCCGATGGCAGTCTGTTGAATAGGCTGGGTGACTAGGATCAGCTGGGATTTTTTTTAGCCTTCCTTAAACATCGTGTGCGGTAGATGACCTGTAAGACTCTGAGTTTATTTCCAATACTGAATTTCGCTGCTCTTACGACCCTTCGCAGGGTCTTGCGATCTAGTACAGTGCTGCTGCCATACCTCAACTCACTCAATGGGGATGAACTTACAATTAAAGGGAACAAACTTATACATTCTTTTATAACAGCTTTGTCTGTGTTAAGCTGCTTTGATACAATGTCCAAGGTGGAGTGGTGCAGTTGCAAGGAGAAGAGGTGGAGAAGGTGGAGGAGTTCAGGTACCTGGATCAACAGTGCAGAGTTATAGAGAGTGTGTTAGCAAAGTGAAGAAAAGTGTGCAGGCAGGGTGGAGTGGGTGGAGAAGATTGATAGCAGGAATAATTTGTGATAGAAGGGTATCTGCAAGAGTGAAATTTTATAGGAATGTTGTGAGATGAAAATATTTATTTTATTTTATTTTGACTTGATTCATTGCCTAGTTAATGGTGACCACTTTGGATTTCTTCTTTTTCTAGTTTTTTTTGCTTAGTAAAGAATTTTCTTTTTAATTAATGAAAGTGTTTTTTATTAAGGGTGGAGATGAGTTAAGAATTACAGTCGTTATTATTATAGCAAACAAGGACTAAATGTAGAATGGGATGTTCAAGCATCATGGCTAATGGTGTCCCCAGTATCATCAGCTTATTTCGGCTTCTCTAATTAGCGGTTGCCACAGCAAATCTTCCATCTCCATATCCCCTGTCCTCTACATGTCTTTTAAACCAACTACCTGCATGTCTTCCCTCACCACATCCATAAACATCTCAACATCTTCAGCTCTGCTACCTACAGGGAAACCTCCTGTCATTTAGTCAATGCCACTGTCTCTAAACCATACAGCATCTCAGATCTCACAACAGTCCTATAAAATTTCACTCTTGCAGATACCCTTCTATCACAAATCACTCCTGCTATCAATCTTCTCCACCCACTCCACCCTGCCTGCACACTTTTCTTCACTTTGCTAACACACTCTCTATAACTTTGCACTGTTGATCCAGGTACCTGAACTCCTCCACCTTCTCCACCGCTTCTCCTTGCAACTGCACCACTCCACTGCCCTCCCTCTCATTCACACACATGTACTCTGTCTTACTCCTACTGACTTTCATTCCCCTTCTCTCCAGTGCATACACCCACCTCTCCAGGCTCCTTTCCACCTGCTCCCTACTCTCACCACAAATAACAATATCATCTGCAAAAATCATAGTCCATGGAGACTACTGTCTGACCTCATCCTTCAATCTGTCCATCACCACTGCAAAGAGGAAATGGCTCAGAACTGATCCTTGATGCAGTCCAACCTCAACCTTAAACCAGTCTGTCGTTCCTACTGGACACGTCACTGCTGTCATACTGTCCTCAAACAGATCTGGCTATTAGGTCACCTCTTCTCTCAGCCTGGCTTCCATTACTCTTTCCTATAACTTCTTGTTGAGACTGATCAACTTTATTTCCCTGTACTTACTGCAGGTTTAAACAGCTTCCCTATTCTTAAAGATCAGTACCAGCACACTCCTCCTTCGCATCCTCTCACTTTTCAGAATCTTGTTCTACAATATGTATGTCATCGGGTCCTACCGACTTCCCACTCTTCATCCTCTTAATAACTGCTCTCACTTCCCCCTTACTAATACTATTCACTTCCTGTTTCTCTATCTCCACACCATCCAAACTTCTCTCTCTCTCTCTCATTTTCCTCGTTCATCAGCTGCTCAAAATACTCCTAGTCCACACTTTTCCAACAGATCTCAATCCTTTTTTGCTCTAACTTGTAGCAAATTCTTCCCAACTTGGTCCATCTGCCTGGCCAATTGCTACAAATACTTTTCTCCTTCCTTAGTGTTCAACTTCCCATACAGCTACTATTATGCCTTTTTCTTTTCTTTTGTTACATCATCTGCACTCTTCTTGTACTCTTGCTTTTTTACAATCTAATCTTATTTCAATCCTCACTCCCCCCCCTCATCTTCTTCTTCACCTTCAAGGCCATCCTACAGACCACCATCTGATGCTGTCTAGCTACACTGTCCCCTGCCAACATCTTACTCTTTAGGTTTCCTAAGGTTGCATCTCCTACTTAGAACATAGTTCACTTGTGTGCACCTTCGTTCGCTATTATACGTCACCCTATGCTCCTCCTTCTTCTTAAAATACATATTCACCACTGACATTTCCATCCTTTTAGCAAAATCACAAATCTTTCATTCCTAGGTACACCATCTACCACTTCATCTAACTCACTACAGATTTTTTCTGGCTTCTCCATCTCACAGCCCACTTGTTGAGCATAGGCAATGATGACATTTATCATGAACCAAATGCTCAAACCAGTTATGCTCCTGTGTCCTCAGAGACCACCCGGTACACGGGTCTTATCTCCAATCAGAGATTAGCAGCAGCAGCAGACTAGGTTAGTCAGATAGAAACGTCCTTGTGATTATAAATGTAGAGAGGCGGGGTCTATTAAAGCGAGCGAGGAGCGGGGTTGACATTTTCACCTCCCAGCTATCAGCCACAATCAGCCGTGCTGCTAATGTTTTCAGCGCTTAAGTTCTTTTTTAAACACACACACTTGGGGATAATTAGTGATTCAAACATGATGCTTAAAATGATAACCAAGCTTTTTTGAGTGTGACATGTCTTCCAGTGTGAAAAACACACTTACTTGGTATTACTCATCTAAAAATCTAAAAATCTCTGGTAAACATCTTCAAGAGTGAAAGTTAAATACAGAAAAAAACTAGCACCCTAGATGGTAGTTTCTGTAATGTTAATTATTCATTAATAATATTAATAATTAATAATAATAATATCATATAATATAATAATATGAATAATTTTATTTTTACATAATATTCGGTTACTGATGCTAATTAAGAGCCTCAAGGAAACAAGGAAAAATTAGCTAAGGCTAAATAACAACAATGACTCGTTTTCTAAAAGATAATGATGCATGTGAACCACCTGCATACTACTAGTTTAATTTAAATTTCTCAAACACTAGCTAGTATAACAAAGATTAAGCATTGAAACCTTCTAAATTATGATAGCTCAATATTAAAAAGTGTAAACTAGCTAAACGAAATTGTTGTGTAGCTTGATAATAACTAACCATACAAGCTATCTAAATGCTCAGTGGTAATCTCATACATGGTAACTAGCAAAACAATAGCTAACCATAAAAACTAGCTAAAGGTTAATTTGTCAGTGGCGGTCTTTCAAAGATAGCAAGCATAGCAATAGGCAAAATTAATCTTTCAAATGTTTGCTAATAGTACAATTGCTGACCATACAAAGAACTGAAATGCTAATTGTTTAAAAGGTGGTTCCTGATATTTTATCCTTGCTAAAAGAAGCTGAAGGCGTATAGCTAATTATTGATAAGTGACAAACTCACAGATTAATACTAGCTCAGTCTGTAAAATAATAGCCGGATTGAGCTTTTTTACTATTATTATTAAACAAAATGTTTAGTTACTGATGTAAAATAATGCCATGTAACACGGGGGACATAAGGCTAACTAACAACATTTATTTAAAATGTCTCCAAAGAAATGCTTGCTAGCATAAAAACAACTGACCATACAACCTTCTGAATGCTAACTGCTCTTGATAGCTAACTAGCCGTTCCAACGACCGGTTAACTAATAGCCTAATTGTATTCTTTTAAATGAAAGCAAGCATAACAACTTAAACTCTGCAACTATATAACTAGCTGGATGCTAATTCCAAATCTCTTAACTGTTTTTTTTACTATGATAATAATGTTTAGGGAAAATGTTTAAAAATTGTAAGAAGAATGTAATTGAAATGGAATAAAAGCCCCCAAATACCTCTAAATTGCTTAAAATAAAAGGTAGCTAGCATAACAATAACAGACCATAAAAAAAACACCTAATGTTATTGCTGTTTACACTGCACATGCAAACGAGGCCCAAATGAGCGATATGTGTTAATAGGTCAGTGGTAATCCCTCACATGGTAGCTAGCATAATAACTAAATAGAAAAAAAGGCATTTCAAAGCTTATAGCTTGAAATTATAACTAACCATAAAAATTAGCTGAAAGCGAATAGCTTGGTATAAATGTCTTTAATGTTCTCTAGCATGATAACTAGCTGAGAGGGTGTGTAAGCTAAGAAAAACTCTGTGTGTTTGTGTATATTTGTGTGTGTGGCATTATTAAAGCAAACTCATCAACACTCATTTGTTCTGTCTATTATAAATCACACTTGTCTGCTCCGTATAAACCGAGCCACGACTCTGGAGAGACGGCAAACACCACTGCTGCTCTCCAACACACTTCACTTTCTCTCCAGTCTACATCAAGTACAGAGGCAATAACGTAGGAGCGGCGCATATTTTAGTAGCATGACAAGGGGAAAACACACAAACAAACACACACATACTTTAATGAACATATTCAATACACACTAACACAAATACACAAACTAACATAATAACACTAACACACACACACACACAGAAACAATGCATGCACATATAGACAAGAATACAGATGTACACACAAACACACACACCGACATTCACATATAAACAAACAGACATACGTTGTATATAAAAATATTCAGTAATGTAAGTAAATATAAATACATTATTATTTTTTTTTAATACTTCTATAAAATATTTTATAAACATTAGATTTTACTTTCTAAGAAATATAATATAAATACAAATATTTCTTAACTGTACATTATTTTAATATATATATATATATATATTTCTTGACAATTGTGCAGCACAGTTACCTTCTAGGTAAAAAAAAAACAAAGTCAAGAAAAGTTTGCTGTGTCTGGGTATAAGATCTTTTAATGGCTGAATCCTGTTTGGTGTGTCTCTGCTCCTAGGGCTGTGGAGATCGTTGCTTCAGAGGCAGAGCGAGAGAGTTTTCAGTCCTGTTAATACCTCAGATCAGTTGAGAAACGTAAATCAGAGAATGATGGCAGTGGGCTCTAAGTGGACGTTGGCTCTTGTGAGTGTGTGAATTCCCTCGGTGACTGTGAGACTCGTGGAGGCGTGTGGGATTGCTGCTGTGTGCTGTGATGAATGGTGTGCCGGTCAGATGCCGCTGTACCGGGCCGATAAGAGCCTCTGGCAGCAGATGGCGCGTGTCTGTTCTGGACGCCTGCTTCGGTCAACAAACTGATGCAACATTGGGGATTTCAAAGTTTGTCCAGGTTTATGTGCTGAACATAATGTCTGATTGTAGTCTGAAAGTGCACACTTTATTACTCTGACTTGCTCACATGAGCCTCGTTCAGGCCACCGGGTAACGACAGACGAGCTGATGAGGACATTGTGGAGCTGAAATGGGAATCTGGGATGCCATTATGAAGTCAGGTTTGTACCCTTCCTTAAAGCACTAGAGAGTGTGTGTAGGGTGTACACATATAAAACCGATTTAATTTCCCTGTTAGTGGAGAACAAGCTGATTCAACACAAACAATATCAGGAGCGATGTTTAGTTCAATTCCACCTTCTTACAGTTTACACTATATGGACAAAAGCTAATGTATATGTATTTCACCACTGACTAAAAAACAGGAGGCGGAGCTTGAGGTTGCAAAGTTGAAGATGTTAAGATTTTCATTGGGAGTGATAGGAATAAACAGGATTAAGATTTATTAGAAGGCCAAAGCAGGTAGGACATTTTGGAAACAAGGGTAAAGAGGTGTGTTGGTCATGCAGAGGAGGGATATGGGGTATATTGGTAGGAGAGAATGGAGGCGCTAAAAAGAAAGACCAAGGAGGAGGTTTATGGATGTGGTGAGAAAAGACATGCAAGTAGTTGGTTGGAAAGAGGCAGATGTAAAGGACAGAGTGATAAAGAGACAGACGATCCACTGTGGCAACCCTTAACGGGAGCAGCCGACAGAAGAAGAAGAAGATAGATAGATAGATGTATTCCTGTCTCATGTGCAGTATTCCCAGAATAATTCATCGATCTTGCATTGTTCTGCCTTAGTTCTAGTTTCTTCAATTTTGTATCTACCTGTCTGCAATTTAATAGCTATAATTAAATCTTGTTAAATATGAGAAAACAGAGGAAAAGGTGGGAAACAGTTTAAAACTATATGAACAATATTAAAAAGGTATTGAGAACCTTGAAAATTTCCAGTCACAGGTGATTCTTTTCTAAACTATTTTCACAAATTTGGAGGCACACAATTGCATAGTATATCTTTGGTTGTGGTTGCACGTTTTACTTTGTGAACTAGGAGGCCTAAACCTGTTCCAGCATGATATCAGCACAAAATCAGCTTCATGACGACATGGGTTGGAGTGGAAGATCTTGATTGGCCTGATATAGAGCTCTGATCTCAACTTTATTGAACACCTTTTGGAAGAATGTGAACACTGACTGCACTCCAGGCCTCCTCACCTGACCAAAATCGGAACCTGACTTTACTAATGCCTTGTAGCTTAATGAACCTTACACATATCCACAAACACATTCCAAAATCTAGTGTAACAGCTTCCAAGAAGACATAGGATAGTATGAGCCACATCTATATATGCTCCTTCTAATAGCTGATAAGAAGAAATGAACTGAAAAAGAATCCTAGAACAGAAGTACTCCTTTCCTGCTACACTTGTATGTCCATTTAATATGCTGTATAAAGATATACAAAGAATAAGTGACTTGTGGTAAAAGCAACGCAAATTGAATCGGTTGCTAAAAGGTGGAAATAATCAATGTCATTTATTTACTAAACACTAGTCTCCATCTTTAGTCTGAGAAAAGGAGACATAATTAGATCAAACAGAAAATAAGTTCAAACACACTTTTTAACTCTAACAACAATTAAATAAATTAAATAAAATCGAAATGCTTTATAGAGGTTTTATTGTTTCATGGAGGATATTTCTATATATAAAAACTTTCTGTCAGTTTTGAAGAATGTTTACCACATGAAATTAGGTCTCAGCTGAGATGCATCTATTCTGTAAAACAAAACAAAAACAATGAGCATCTTTAAAACTGTGAGTTTGTCCCAATATGATGTCTGGAAAATAAAAAATTGCAGGATAAAAGGAGCTAAAAACAAATGAAATGAGGGCAGAATTAGTGAATAATCAATAGGGATTATTAAATGATATAGGATTGATAGATAGCTAGTTTGCAGTTTTATGTTGAGGTCATTCTGAAAGTGATTAACAGATTAATGAACCTCTGCTCATCTTTACTTCTTAGAGACTCTGGCTATGGAGCATTTTTTTTTGACAAAAACAAAATGTTTTAATTCTTTAGGATTAGTGTAGACATTTTTATACCCAATCATGGTACTGATCTGTTGCTAATTAAACTAATTAGTTCCTACAGCTGTGTTACTATTAATTTTGCTGCCCCTGTGTCAACGTTATTAAGACTTATGGCTGTCAACATTGCCTTATTATTTTTTTTTAAATGGTACATTTTCCTCAGTTAAAACATTTAAAATGGTTCCTATGCTTTATTGCAAATAAAATATGGTTTGATATTGTATTTTTTTTATTTGCAACTGATGCTATAATTTCAGTTGTCCACTAAAAAAAAGGTTATGATACTTCTGTGTCTCCAAATGGAAATGACCAAAGAGATATAATGATGATTAAGCAAACCAAAGTAATTAACGATTAACAGAATGAACCATAGAAAGCTTAAGTCAAGCCTAGCCTTTTCCAGACATGTGTTAAAGAAGTGGCTTTGTTCCTCTCTCAGCTGTTTGGTGTCAGGGTGGATGTTGAGAGGCTTTATTCCAGCACATGTGATTTGTTTAGTGTCATTTTGTTGACAATTCAGGCAGCCAGGGCAGCTTTTGACAGTAGGAATCACTGCTGAGACTCAGTTTGTGTCTGTGTGAGTGTGTGTGTGTGTGTGTGTGTGTGTGTGTGTGTGTGTGTGTGTGTGTGTGTTTGTGTACACCAAGTGTCAGAAACTGACTTACAGAGTACAGCACAAGCACTTTTTGGAAGCCCATATCTTGTATACACGCTGAGTTTGGCGATGCAAAAACAATGTTCCTTAAAGCTTCTATCACCCTGTACAGTATGTTTTGCACTGCAGGAATGGTTCAGTGCTAATGGACTGTAGAAAACAGTACGTGACTCTAAAACAAACAAGAAACACTCTGGCGAAGGTTTTAGTCAAGCAGTAAACAAGAAAATAAATAAATAAATAAATAACCTCTCTACATATATTAAGAAAGGAAGCATATTGTCACTGCTGCAGGAATTTGCAATGACAAAAATGTATATACACAAATCACATTGTGGTTGTGTAGATGTTCTATAAACATGTGCAATTATCTCTTCTCTGTTCTGGCACCGAGTTGGTGGAATGAACTTCCCCAAGATGTCCGAACAGCGTAGTCCCTGTCTATCTTCAAGCGATGGTGGAAGCCCCACCTCTTCCTGAAACACTTAAATTATCACTATCCAAGTTTGCTTTGTAAAAATCAAGAGTTTTATCCTGATTTATCTTATGTTTGTAATCTTGCATACCAGTGTAGATTTATTCATTGCTCTGGACACAGATGTCTGCTAAATGCCGTAAATGTAAATGTAAATATCAAATATATATATATTATAAGCATCCAGGTAACCGATGATCGAGATAAACAAAAATCAAAATGGCGGCAAATATATTAACGTGCTTAAAAATTTTTATGTACATGATGTGCGTAAATAAATGAGAATGTGCATGCACGTGTTTTTGAAGGGTTTTTTACACAACAGCGTGGCCGTGATTTGTTTGATGAAGGCATGCTATAAAAATGTACATACGTTAGTTAACAACAAAAGGCATAAGTGCACCTACTCACAGCAGAGAGTTACCAGTATACAATACAAACCACCATCCATTCTCCAAACCTTTATTATATAGCTATATAGCTTTTGAGGTGAGAGGTCTAATATTCAACAATCCTATCTTTAGATTAGAGGTGCTGACTATGCGTTCAGTCCTATTTAATTTAAAGTTAATCAGGTTACTTAAACAGACTTTCCGAGAATTCTTACATTTTGGTTTCGCTCGGGAGACAGACACAGTCTCAATTTGGTGGATCCTGAGTGACGACTAGCAGACGGTCGGTTTAGCCTGTCTGTCTGATCCCTAACCTTGGCTCTGGACAGTCACTTGTTAACTAGTGCTGTTCTGAGACTATGAACTATACTACAAGAAATGATACAGCACCTTTCCGAGTGGGATGGATAACCAGGCCAGAATTGCCCTCAAAATTGCTCCATTTCTTGATGAAGCCCACATTGTTTTTGGAGCACCACATGGACATCCAGCAGTTCAGCAACCAAACCCTGCTGCAGGCTACATCGCCACGTCGCATTGGGATGGGGCCAAAGTTACTGCATCGGACATTGCCTTTGCTAATTTACACATCTTTATAATATTACTCTTATTAAGCTCTGACTGTCAAAGACATATATCATTAGCTCCTGTGTGGAAAACTTAATCTTAGAGAACCTGTGCTTTCCTAAAAACCTAAGCTGACCAGCTATGTCCGGCACCTTGGCTCCTGGTATACACATGACCTGTGCTGCTGGTGCCTCTAAAGGTCTGGCTAATTTCACGTGCCTTAGATTAGAGTCTCCTATATCCAGAGCTCTATCAGGTGCTTCTTTGAGGAGAGCAAACCTGATGGACATGTGAAGTGGAGAGGAATGGTGCTACCATGGGTAAGCCTTAGCGTTAGCTTTGGCTTTGCAAGTATGCCGCCGAGCTGTCACCCACTCGCCCCACTGCGAGGGCTCTGATGCCGGAGTCGGGGGAATGCTAACTCCATCTAGGGCATCCAGACTTTCCCCTGCAGAACCTGGACTGCTCTCGCACTCACTACTTCTCTCTAGACTTTGGATGCGCTCCTTTAATGCTTAGAAATTCTCCGTCAAAGAGCAACCTAGTTTACACTTCTCACAGATAAGATTATCGCTAGCAATAGAGAAAGACTGACTAAACATGTCACACTTCACACACTGACTGAACTGGATGTTTGCCATAGCAGAGAAATTACGTACTTTATTGTGGTTACTGTAGTGTGTGTTCGTAGTTCTGGTGGGAATGGTCTCCACTCAATGATTTCAAACCCTCGAACAGGGAATAAAGCGCTCTTTCAAAAGCAAAAATAAAGGATGCAGGAAATGAAAACTATATTTTGAGATTTTAAAGTGATAAGAGCGAAAGAGGGAAAAAAAACTAAAAACGCCAATTTTCCCGCCAAACAATCAACAGCGATAGGCTTAGATAGACAATAGACTTAGCCAGCTAGTCTTGATCATAGTCTGAATCTTTAGCTGTTGTGTAAATATCAGTGGTGGGCTGTCAGGGCCAGCAAGGAGTTCACTGACTTACAATTTAATAAATATATTATTTTTTTAACAAATATGTATTAAATTATCCCCAATAGTATTTTCTTTATTTTATAGCTTTTTTTCTCATTTGCACTTCTTCCTTGATTGTAAGCTTTGGTTAGAATTTCTATCCAATCAGATTTCAGCCATGATGGTCACATGTTGTCAGGTTCAAAATCTGCCATTGAGGCCTTTAGAATCAACAGTCTGAGTGCCTGAAGGGTAAATAATATGTTGCCTAAAGCTGCTGTTCGAACTAATCAGATTTAGCGCACTGGTCAGAGATTGCAAACTGCATCTGTAGCAAGATGCACAAGCTCAAAAATATATTCATGTGGATTTGATAGCTGCGTTTTATTCCACAGTGTCTGCCAGAGGAGAAGAAATCGATATGGTCACAGATACACAGACATTACAAGGACATTTGCAGGGAAAGTTGGAGGTGAGGAATTGTGAGGAAAGATCAGTGAAAACAGTTCAAAACCTCAAGTCCCTGTGTTATGCGAAAACACTGGAGGCGAAAGCCGAAGTGAAAGCAAACGGGAGTTTATTTGCGACACAGGGCAAATCCAAACAACACTCGCCTAGAAAGGTGAATAAATCTGGTGGGGCGCAGGGGAAGCGCGGTCTACGGTGCAAGAACAAAACAAAAAGGTAGTCGGTGTAAAGATCCACGGTGCGCTTGGGAAGAAGCGCGGCACTGAACAGTCCACGGGTAACGCGTGTGACGAGCAGCAAAACCGTAGACAATAACTGACAAAGTATGTGGAGGTGAGGGGTTTATATGGGTACAGGATAAGGAACAGGAAACTTCCTGACATCCTGATTGGTCTGTTTTATGCTTATGTTATCTTTATTCACGTAAAGAAATTTATTTTTCTTAATTTTGCATTGAAACTATTTTAGCTGGTTTCGGTATTGGACATGTTTGGTCTTGATTACAGCTTTATCACTGAAAGTGATTTGTTAAGGATCACATAATAACTGAATTTCATAAAGTTAGCATTGATTAAAAAGGTTCACCCAGTTGATGTTAAAATATAAGAGAAGACAGGAAACAGCAGTGATAGAAATACAGGGCGATTACTCTAGTGTCTTTCTCCTTTCACTGCACTTCCACATGGATTACAGCCGCTGTCTTAACAGCAGCAACGCTCTAATTAAAGCCAAGCCGAGGGATTCGCTACTCCGTTATGGCTGAAAGAACGGCAAAGTGATTTCTGAGTTTTTCACTTGGCATTCGCATAACGCCGTGTGTAATACAACTACTGACAAATTCAACAGCTAGCTTGTCTCCTTCTTTTACAAAATAAAGACATTGTTTTGTCTCTTTCTCTCTGCTTTTCTGTCTCACACAGTGTCCGTTAACAAAACTATACTGATGATTGAACCATTTCTTGGAAAAATACTATTTTGACTGTGCAGTTTTTTATAGTTTAAGGTTTCTTTTGATCACCAGCAGGTGGCATCACATCAATATAGAATTAACTGATCAATGCATAAATCATCTCACATGATTTGGTATGGTTTTAAAATTAAGTTTTCAAAGTCGGATGTGAACAGTGTTGTACTGAACTACATCACAATTAATTTTTTTTTTGTATTATATATCTATTGGAAAATTGGATTTTAAAAGTTCTGAGTGCAAATCTTTTTTTTGTTTGTTTGTTTTTTTTTTCAGTAAAATAATTTACAATTTACAAAAAAGATGAATAATTGAATATTTGATTCGTTTGCTTGTTAATTTATTTTTTTTAACCCCAATGTCTGAAACTGTGCAAATAATTACAATGTAGTTAAAAGGTTTAGGAAAATTGTTTTAAGTATTTTATTTTTTTAACACACTTTTACATTTTTATTTCCACATAAATTTACCATAAACTGGATGAAAGTTGCATTTCTGTTTTTAATAAATCTGCTAATTATTCAATCAATTTATACATTAACTTTTTAAAATATTAATAATGCAAAGATTTACAAATTAAGTAATTTAATCATTTAATCAAATAGCCCTATTTATTCCTGCAGAAATTTGAAGTGAGTTTTTTTTATTTTTATTTTTTTATTATTATTTCAAACCCATTTAATTTTTGTAGCATCTTACAAATTGTGCAAACAGCTAAAAGTTTGTAGGAAGTCTAATGTAACTGCTCTTGTCTTTGCATTGTGTTTTTTTGTTTTGAAAATCAGTTAAAATGTATGTTTTGCAGTTGGGATGATTTGCCTTTTATTCTGTTAAAAGAAAACCATTGTAGTGTTTATGAAAGATGAATGAACAATATGAATGTAAAAAACAGTACATGGAAAGAGGATTATATACAATGAAACAGATACAGTGTATACAGTGTTTATGAAAAGGTTGCATTCATGTAAAAAATGACATAAGATGTATAAGTGAAAATGAAGATTTTAGAATATGTGCAAGGTGTGTGTTAGGCACGGTATATGTAGAAAAAGATTTTGAAGTTTACATTAAGGGATATTGATACACATATGGAATACATATATGATAAATTACGATATGCTGTGAATAAAAATATACAGTTATATATTTATGTACAATTATATTCAGTTATGTATTTGATACCTTACCAATTCAGATACAAAGACAATTAAAACAAGACATAAAGAAAAACTAGTGGGAAACATACCTGCTGGAATAACACAAAAAAACACAATGGACCAATGAAAATGTCCCTATATGAAATCTGGGAAATAAAAGTAGAGTAAGAAGCTTTTATTTGTCACATGTACATTACAGCACATTAAAAAAATCTTTCTTTACAGCTTGTTAGGGCGCTGGGGTCGGACAGAAAGAGTTAAGGGCCCTGGCCCAACAGTGGCAGTTTGGGCGATACAGGGACCTGATTCCCCAACCTCCTGATCAATAACACATAGTCTTTATTACTGTGCTACCCCTTCCCTATTAAAATGCAAACCCTATGATTTATTTACATGTATTTATCCACAGTGACTTCTCACTCAGTAAAAATGATCTCACTGAGCAGTTGTGGTTTTTGGTTTGCTCAAGGGCCCACCAACTTGATTGTGCTAGGATTGGAGCTCATTCCCTTAAAATCAGTAGTCCAACATTTTAAGGTGTAAAAGTGCAATTAGAATTATAATATAAAAAATATAATCTGTATGAAAAATAAGTTTATATGAAGATGGATGGATAAAAAATACATAACTTTCATTATAAAGCATAAACAAAACGAGATTACAGGCAACGAAATGCAGTTTGGGTCTAACCAGAGTGCAATAACAGCAAGTGCAGGGTATATAGTGTTTACATGATTTACATAAATTAAATAAAATGGTATTATGGGACTATAAACAGTAATTTACAGTCGTGTATGTACTATGAATATAATATACAGGTGAATATATATGTACTATGAACATAATTCTGTGTTTTAAATTCTGTGTAATTCATTCTGATACGAATCAGGAAAGGGTAAAGGGCCGGAGGGGATACACACACACACTGAAACAGCAAGGATTACGTTTAGTCTAATTCACACCAGCTACACTCCTGTCTACTGTCTTCATGTGCAATGTTTTCTACTATTTTAGAATAACACTTTACATATATAACATTGTAAAAATACATGTTCAATTCTACATCGAAATATCAAACCGATCCAAAATATTAGAATTGAAATTAGCAATGTACCCGTTCAAGCTTCACACACACTGTATTTTTACAGCCATAGTTTCAGCAAGAAGCTTTTAAGCAGTTTACTGAGCAATTTTACAAATGACCTTAAAGTGGGCAAATAAATTATCAGGGGACAACTGAATTTTAAGCAATAATTTCTTGAAGAAACAAATGATTAATTCATCCTGGTTTTAATTTCACACTCTGTGATATCTGTTGTATTTACTAGATATTAACGTGCTGATTAACTAAAAGACAGGAGGTGGAGCTGGAGGTAGCAGAGCTGAAGATGTTGAAGTTTTCATTGGGAGTGATGACGATGGACAGAATTAGAGATTAGTTTATTAGAGGGACAGCACCTGTAGGTTGTTTTGGAAAATGTTGAGGATGGAGCCACCATGAAGGAGGAAAAGAGAAAGACCAAGGAAGAGGTTTATGAATGTGGTGAGGGAAGACATGCCGGTGGTCAGGGTGAAAGAGGCAGATGTAGAGGACAGGGGGGTATGCAGATGGATGATCCGCTGTGGTGACCCCCTAATGGGAGAAGCCAAAAGAAAAAGAAGAAGAAGAAGATGAACATCTGAACACTGGATTTTGGACACTGGATTTTGGACACTGAACTTGGGGTTTTTCGGACACTGCCCTATTAATGCTGCATTTTGACGCTGGCTTTAGGACATTGACCTTTGGACAGTGTCTTTAGGATGCTTTAGGACTTTTGGATGCTGACATTGTTGCTGACTTTTGGGACCTTGACTTGTCAATACTGACTTTGGACACTGGCTTTTGGACAGTGTTTTTAGGACATCGCCTTGTCAAAGCTGAGTTTTTTGATACTGACTGTTTGACACTGGATTTTGGACACCTAATTCTTGAACCTGATCTTTTGGACACTGACTTTAAAATTCTGACCTTTCGGCACTGGCTTTTGAATGATAAATTATGGCCCCTGTCTATTGAATGATCAGCCGAGGTCAGATAAATAAACAAATAAATAAATGTAGTGTCTCTGTGGAATTGTCCTGCATCTTTATACCACAAACTTTAAAATGTACATTTCAAACAGTCAGAAAAGTCGAAACCCAGAATGTTACATATCCATGCAGGACTTCAGAGGCCAAACTGCATGATACTGGAGAGTGTATTTTTCTCTTATTACTGAAAGAGAGCAAGCACAATACCAGAGACGGCACTCTGGTGATTAAAGGGAAAATGGGCCAGGAAATAAAAAAAGAAGAGCAGTATGAGTGTTCTCTAAATTACTGGAATTGGAGCGTAATCATATTTGAGAATAGCTATTTGACCATGAGATTTCGCTGGAAAAATTCATTTCCCCAAAAACTCTTTTAAAAAAAAAAAAAAAAAAACTTGCTGTTCTACTGTACTACTTTAAAGGTTTCTATCTGATATGATGCTTTCACTCGAGGACTTGTCAAGCATTTTATACTGTTGTATTAACTAATGAGATTTCACTGGAAAAATTCATTTCCCTAAAAGCTCTTTTTAAAAAGAAAAAAAAACTTGCTGTTCTACTGTACTACTTTATAGGTTTCTATCTGATATGATGCTTTCACTCGAGGACTTGTCAAGCATTTTATACTGTTGTATTAACTACATGTGTAAAGTATTCACAGAATTATATATTAGGTACTAAATAGTTTTTATTTATTTCTTTTTTTTACTTGTGACGGCTTATGTTTCCAGCCATTGGTGCTTCACTCCTACAAACTGTTCATTGGATGCTGTAATATTGAATTTTCCCTTCACTTCAACTAGGAGACCCAAACCTGTTCCAGCATGACAATGTACCTGTGCACAAAAGCCAGCTCCATGAACATCTCCTTTACACAGGTTGGAGTGGAAGATCTTCTGCTATAGAGCTTTGACCCCCACACTATGGAACAGTTGTGCCTCCTCACCTCACCTACATCAGTTTCTGACTCTATTAACACCCTTGTGTCTAAATAATGACAAATCTCTACAAACACACTCCACAATGTAGTGGAACATCTTCCCAGAAGAGTGGAGGTTGGTATAACAGCAAATGTGGAACTGGATATTTATCAAGTACATGCCAATATTATCTACAAGTGTCCACAACTTTCTCTCTTTTACTCATTATATATTTACATTACATTTACATTTGCGGCATTTGGCAGACACCCTTATCCAGAGCGACTTACAACTGAGCAGGGGAGGGTTTTAGGGCTTTGCTCAAGGGCCCAGCAGTGGCAGCTTGGTGGTGGGGGGATTCACACCTGTGATCAAGCCCAATGCCTTAACCACTGAGCCACCACTGAGCCACCACCTCCCTATATATATATCTGCGGCCACAGGAGAGCACCAGTCTCTCACACTTCTATGGGGTGATTTTGGTTCACTCTTGTTCCAGTCTCCTCCACAGTTTGTTGACTGTAGTGGGTTTCTTAGCCATAACTTTGTTGCCAAGGTTTTTCCAGATGTTCTCTATTGGGTTGAGATCAGGACTCTGGACAGGCCATGTCATTATTTCAATGTTTTCAGTTTTCAAGGAACTGCTTTAACCGTTTTGCTGTGTGACATGGAGCGTTGTCATGCATAAACACTGCAAGCTGATTGGGTGATGAACGCAGGATAAAATGAAAAAGTTTCTGATAAATATTTGCATTCACTCTGCCATGTAGCTGTATAAGAGGCCCAACTCCTGCTGCAGAAAACATGCCCTAAACCATGACACTTCCTCCTCCACTTTTCACTGACTTTTTTACACACTTTGGGTTCAGTCTTTCTTTAGTTTGTCGCCATTGTTTCCCATCGGACCCAAATAAATTAAACTTGCTTTCATCACTGAAGTGAACTTTGGACCAGTTCTCCTCTGTCCACACAACCTGCTCCTAAGCAAAGCTTAGTCTGGCCTTTCGATTCATCCGGTAATGAGAGGTTTGTTCACTGCAAAATGGGCTTTCAGTCCAAATGCTCTTAAACGTTAAGACACTGTATGACAAGACAGATCCTTACCCTGTTCAGCACTTAACTGGTGAGCAATTCCAGCTGCAGTGTGGAAACAATTGCCTATTGAGATCCTTCACAGTATCCTGTCCTCTCTTGTATTTGTCTTCCGTGGATGAACAGCCTTCTTGGTGGACTTAAATGAGTTTGTGATGTTATAAAGATTTAATATTCTTGAAATCACAGATTTGGAATAACCAACTTGTTTTGCTATGGCTGATAGGCTCATCCCTTTGGCCTTCATCTGGACAACCTGCTGCCGGAGGCTTTCAGTCACTTTAGAACGGCCCACCATCTTGCAGAGTCAGTGAAACTGGAAGTTAGGCTGCCAGTTAAATAGGGGTTGACAGATAATCAAGGAAATTA
>MU562658.1:1105916-1140892 GCA_024362625.1 Silurus asotus
ATATATATTAAATATATATATATATAATAGAGAGAGAGAGAGAGAGAGAGAGAATTGCGAACATGACAATAGAATTGAATTAAACATTATATGCTGCTATTATCCTGTATCTTTGGTTTTACGTTTTCATATGTAGAAAATGTAAAAAAAACAACAGGAAAACAGTCAAAAACTAGAAGAGAACTGTTGTGTGTACGAAAGCATGCAAAAAAACTGTTTGCACAGGAGTTTATGCAAAAAGACCTATTTTTTGGTTGCCTTTGGTGTTTGTGAATTTCACACTCACACCAACACACTCGATCATAAACGTGATAAAACCATGTGTGTGTGTGTAAGAGAGACGGTTGGGAATGTTCTGTGTGCTTACAGGAACACTGAGTCACTGAGTGATTTTCTCGCTTACCTTGCAAAACAAACATCTGTATGGATAAGGTGTCATTTTACCATATAAAGTAAAGTGAAATGTTGAAATAAAAGCAAAAAGTTTCAGTCAGAATCTGGAGCACGATCGTAGCTATTTTACACGTTTATTCACGTGGCCGATATTCTAAAGTTATTAGCAGTAATGTAACAATTTCCATGCACTAAGGTTTCACTTCTGGTCATTTCATTAGTCTAATATTTGGCCCAGTTGATGCTCATTTTCCCTTTTCTCATCCCAATTTGAGTCACAGACTCTGTGAATGAGTGGTTGTCCTAGAATGATAACAGTACAGTAATGTAAAGATGAAAGACTCATATCTCACCTGGCTGATGGTAAAATCGCCCACAGTGTACTGGAAGTCTCGCCCAGCTCCAGCTTGTGCTATCACACTTGTATTGAAAGGGTGAGAGTTTCTCCTCTGCCCACGTCTCATTCCTTCAAGTGGGTTTACCACAGACAGTGAGACCTCCGCTCTGAAAGCTGATGGGAAAGGCGTGTGGTTTGGAGTAGATGCTGTTAGTTTACATGCATGTGAGGGGGCCAGAGTTTACCTGTGGCTTCTCCTGGGTTTGCACACACACACAAAAAAGCGTTTTAGTCAAACCTGAACTCAAAGTTCTCACACAGATGCTTCTGCACGCTCCTACACATTGCTCAATGTGTTAGTTTTTTAATGATCCTTTTTCTGTTTCCTGTTTATTTGAATGGTAATTGGGGTAAAACAAGTTCTAATTTCTGCAGTAGAAATGACTACTACTATATAAAGACTAGTAATATACAGTTGCAGTGGCTGTGAAAATTGTAAAAATAAATAGTATAATTGGTTTTTGAGACACATGGATATGCAAAACACTAGGTTACCGAGCAAAATCGAAGTTTTGAAATTGAAATCGAATTGACATTTCTGTTTTTAACAGAAGAACTTGTGTAAAGCAGAGAACAGGAGAGAAGATGTTAGCAAACTGCCTCACCCCTACAGTCAAACATGGAGATGGAATCGTAATATTTGGAACAGGGAAGGTTGGAGTCTTGTCCCGGAATGTGAAAGGAATCCTGAACCAACATGGCTCCCATTCCATACTTGAAGACCATGCAATTCTGTCTGGACTGCAGTTGATTGGAACAGACTTCACCATACAACAAGACGATGATTTTGGAGTGTTATCTATCACGAAATGGCCTGTTCAGTCGCCCCACCAAAATCCAATGGAACTGCTCTTGGACAAACTGGATCGCAAGTTTTACAAGAGGCATTGCAAAGTATTTCAGCTGAATGTTTGGAGAAACAATCTGCCAAAAATGTGTAAAGCTGTTCTTCATGCTAAGGGAGGATTCTTTTTAAATTGAAAACAAAGTGGAACATCTGGTCATTTTTATATATGTTTGGTTTACTGTTAAATAATAGACTTTGTTACATCAAAACAAAAGGAAAATGCATGCGTTTTAAAACTATATAAGGTGTTTTCACCCTTTTGGGGTCCTGGGGTGGTAAGAGTCTTGATAATTGGCTCTGGTCCTGCATCTTTTGGTGATGCAGAGAAGAGAGGTCCTGAAGTGGAATGGAAATCGTAATGCTCGAGCTTACAAGGATATCCTGATCAAGTGTGTGCAGCTTTGTAGCAACAGTTTTGGGAATGTGTGTGATGCTCAGGTGTTCACAAGAAAGTCTTGATTTGTTCAGACATCCAGAACGAGTACATTTCTCCACCTGGGTGCCAGGAACAGATAAGAATTTTCCTTGTACATTGTGGGATGATGGGGCAGGCTGGTACTGTATGTACTCAAAGGGAAGAGTAGATTTTGAAACATGCCTTCAGATGTTCTCTTTTATGGTCTCTTTTTCGCTTTGTAGGCAAGCATCAGTGGAAGACATCAAAACCTAGTCATCCAGCTGCATTCTGGTACTCTGCTTGTACACAAGGAACCATCATGCAATTTCTGACTGACATTCTAGGTTTGTGCAGAGTTTAAGAACGGATCATCAGCATGAGTCAAGTTTCATCCCCCCGGGAGTGGTATAAAACCTAACCTACCAACCTACAGCAATTAGTACATCATCTACAGTCATTTCTTGTCCAGAGCAGGCATAGTCGTTTTCTCCGAATTACTAAGTGATTACAATCCTATTATCACCCAAAACAGACTGGGTACCCTTTTGAATCTTGTTTTCTTCCTCAGGCAGTTTTTTTCTCACCACTTTTGTCCCTTGTCTTTTGTTTATTAGACACCTGTAGCTCCATCCATCCATATATATATAGATAGATAGATAGATAGATAGATAGATAGATAGATAGATAGATAGATAGATAGATAGATAGATAGAAAGCTGTTCTATAAAAGTACAGAAAATGAAAATGTATTTTATTGCTGTTGTTGCACTCATCCTCTGATTTGTCGTTCTCTTGTCACATTGTCTTACACAATGACTAAATTAACAGCTGAAATGAAAAAAATAACATCAGAAATGAGTCAAAGCCACTGTTCTCACACTCACTGCTACTTTTTAGTTCAATGTTTAGCATGTTTAGCAGTCGAATGGCATCTTAAACATACAGTATAGCTTGTTTAATTCTGCTTAGCATGGAAGCAATTTAGCAAAATATTTTAGAAAACAGTAACGGTGCTTGTGCTTGTGAGGTAATCTGGTTCATTTAATCTTAAGCTGGAAATGCAAACATGAGTACAATTTTTCAATATATCATTTATTTTTTTACAAAATCTATTTCTTTCCCCTCATTTGCTCATAATTAATAATTCACTATACATTTCATACACAAGTAAATTAGTAACTCATCAAGACTTCTGACAGATATTATTAGCTCGCACGGTTAATATTATCTACTACAATTTCTAATAATTTTTGGTATTCATCAGTTGAACCAGAAAGACCCTGTCCAGGGTAAAAACGTTACTAAAGATACTGAAAGGATGAAAGTGGTAAATCGCGATCACCTCAAGCGAACAGCCATTTTTAGCCATAATACAGTGAGTTTCACTTCTTACTGCCTGCTGTCACCTGCATGAGAGCGAAACTTCCCTCTCCTGCTCATAGAAGTGGTGAAACTTCCTGTTCCTGCAACACATGAGAGTAAAACTTCCAACTACAACCCACAGGAGGGTAAAACTTCCAACTACAACCCACAGGATGGTAAAACTTCCAACTACAACCCACAGGAGGGTAAAACTTCCACTTACAACCCACAGGAGGGTAAAACTTCCACTTACAACCCACAGTAGGGTAAAAACTGCCCATACCCACTTATACAAGAGCAAAACTACCCACTCCTTCCTTCATATGACTAAAACTGAACCCTCCTGTTTTTTCATTGTCATCACATATTTCCCTCCATTTCGACAGATTGGACTCTTTGTGTTATCATATAAAAAAAAAAATTCTGCAGTGGAACATTCAAGGATGCCCCCGCATGCTGAAAACATCTCTGAAACCACCATAAGTGCTTCTGTTTTAGTGGTGGACAAAATACACAATGAGTTAACGTAGAGCTAAACTCAGCAAAATGTGACTCTGGTAAAAGTAAGTGCTTTTCAACAAACTTGGAAAAGTCACGCAAATTAGGCCACATGTGTTGTCAGGAGTCAGGAGTTTCTCTCTTTGAATGTTCTGCTTGCTGTGGAACTGATGCTGAACTGTATGTCGGTGTAAGTCGATACCACCAAGCGGCAATCGAAACAAGTTTAAAACAGAGCGCGTGCTCAACCCTGATTGATTGATTTCTGCGTGTTTGAGCAGTTACGTTTTATCCTCATAAATAAAAAGGAACGACTGATTTCACAAATTGTAGTTGAGTACGATAATTGACTTTGCAATGTAGTGAAGTAAAAGTCACCACCATAATACATAATAATGTATAACTTTTACTTCCTGACTGTCCTCCTCTGTTGTGTTTTACACTACAGGTACACAGAAATGTCTTCTTTAACACTCCCGGGAACCAATTTTTAAGGATGTGAGCAAACAGGCATGTTCAGGTGGCGTGGAAAACTGCACTAAAGGGATAGACTTACTTTAATTTTTGTATTGAAAGTATTACTATCTACTATTGTATCCATTCATCAATCCATCTATTTTTATTGATTGAAAAATTTTAAACCAATATTATCAAACGCAGTAATATTACATAATAATTCCACAATATCTCCATTTACACACTTTACATTCCTATAACAATGCAATACTGTGTGAACCTAATGTTTATGGTATTCAGATGACTTTGTGAGCTTCTGCGAATTACTCACTTGTCTTCTTTTTTTTTTTTTCACTCAAAGAATTATGACCACAATGACGTGTTCATTTAAATCTGGTACACAACGAGATTAAGAAACCTTGCTGGTATTTACCTTCTGAGTTCCACAGGACTGAAAGCAGCCTGATCTGTGGTTAAACCTAGAATACTCATGACTTAATCCTTGACTAGCTGCCACGGAGGGGAAACGTTCTCTTATCTGTACATCCTGGCAGATAAACACAGACGCTACACACAAAGTGAGTGGCACTGGAGGTTTCTGTGAACAGCTGGAGCTCTGATGAATCCAGCATTGTTTCACGCTTTCTCTTCATCTCTTATTCTTCTAGGAACTTTCAATTAGCCAGCAGGTTGTGTCTGAGGTAGAGTTTACCAGTGTGTGTATCATCAGCTTGGTATGTTTCTGCTGGTCTGACAAAATGAACTAGAGGGCTGAAGAAGGTTTTGAGTCAAATACATAATGCTGGTATTAGTGAGGTTCACTTATATGATGTATGTTACTGTAAAACACCCTGACTTTCAGTTTCCAGCTTTTATTTTGAATCATCGTTAAACCTTTAAAGGAGAGCACAGAAAATTGCTTGAGAATCCCATAAAAATGTATACAACAAAAATATAGATAATATTCACCTTAAATGACTTGCATACTGTATTTAGAACAGATTTTTATTTTTTTCTGGCCACACGATGCAATTGGTTTTTCATCAATACACTATGCTGAAACAGGACTTCCAAAAGTTCAGCATCAACATGTCAAGTAAATCTTTTTCACGACTCATAACCCGGTCATCTACCGTAGCGTCATTACAGACTTCAGTCCGATGTTTGCTGCCTCCGCTATTTCTTCAGTGGATTTTTCATTAATTTGACCTGTCAATGGAAAAGTTGAGTGAGAAAAGAACCTCTTGACTCGTTCAAACATGAGATGATGCAAATCATGCTTTCTATGTTTTAGTCAGAACACTGCCGGGGATCTGATAAGCTTTAATTAGTCTGTCTGCACTCTGAAACCTAGTGAAGAAGCTTTGTGTAAGCATGTGTGGAATTTAAAATACTAATGCTACTCTTCTGTAGCATACCTTAAAATGCTTTCGAATTCATTCACAACCCAGAGGTAGTATTTGAAAGTTGTGTCATCGTAAGATGAACTCAAGAGGAACCCATGATGCTGAGGCTGTAGCATTGCAATATTGGTGCAGTATAGGTGGGAACTCTGTCTATTTTCTGATCGACCAAGCTAAAGGGCATTAAAAGGGCATTTGAGAAAACTTAAACCATAAGGCAACTGTTTAACTGGGAGGTGGTAGCTCAGTGGTTACAGCATTGGACTCTGTATCGGAAGGTCACAAATAAAAATTCCAGCACCACCAAGTTGCCACTTTCAGGTCCTTGAGCGAGAGACTTAACTTTAACTTCTTGGTTGTAAGTCGCTCTGGATAAGAGCATCTGGCAAATGCAGTAAATGTAGTAATTAGCAGTGGTTTGGATAATAGTATTCGGGTTCCCTGGTGGTCTAGTGGTTATGAGGCGGCGCTTTCAACGCTGCGGCCCAGGTTCGATCCCCGGTCAGAGAAACAACCCCAGCCATTAGGGTTGCACAAGCCTTAGTGCCAGTCCCAAGCCGGGATAAATGGGGAGGGTTGCGTTAAGAAGAGCATCCAGCGTAAAAACATGTGCCAAATCAAACATGTGGATGATCCACTGTGGCGACCCCTAATGGGAGAAGCCTAGAGAAAGTTTTTAATCCTAGTATTCACTATAACAAGGTTATCTTTGTAACCAACTTTGTGAACAGCAGACTTCTCAGGTTTCTGTGTTCCACATGCTCTTCTAATATATATATAATATAAGGTTATATCAAAAGCTTTTGAGATTAGCTCTGTTCACAAAAAAGTACACATTTACACACTATCACTTTTAAAATAATCCCTTTGCACAGCAATACAGCATTAACTCTTTATTCTTCTTTACGAATGCGATTCGTGCTGGAACTCCGCAATGGTGTCAAAACGATGACCTTTGAGCTTCATCTTTCTTTTTTAAGAAGAGAGAAAAGTCCACAGGAGCCAAATCTGAGATTATGTGGGCTTTCTCCAACAATCATTATGCACAAGTTCCCAAATGGTTTCAACACACTTGTTAAAAAAAAACTTCCCGATCTTTCCTCATCTTTCAGTGATGTTCTTCCGTTCTTGAAGCTCTTGTGCGTGGCGCTCAAAACACATTGAACGACATGTCCCAGAATCGCCGTGTCAAACGTATGTCATGTCAAACGTTTCTGTGGAGGATTTGCCCTGTTTCATGCAGAATTTCACATTTGCTCTTTGTTCTAACTTGCTGTCATTAGTCTCAAAACTTTTTGATACCACCTCATACTAAAACAAGTTCTTTTTTTTTGGTTGTCTTAATAAGTTTTTGTGCCAAATTTGATGTAATATTTGAACTATACATGATTTAATTTCCTTAAATCGTGCTTCATTTCCAGTTGAAAAGAATCAACTTCATAACAAAGTAGCACCACCACCATGCTTCACCATGTATGTATATGGGGTTCTTTGGATAAGGTATCTTTTTGCACCAACCATTCTCCAGAATTATTCTTAAACGTTTTTTTTCTTCAACGTGGTTTATTAAAATTGTTTTTAGTCTACGGTTGATTTGGGCAGAATAATTTTTTTCTAATAAAAGCAGGCTACTTCATAACCTTTAGTGCTGCTTTAGGTCTCTCGGCAGCTTCTTAGATGGTCCACACAGTGTATTTCCATCTTCAAGGCCAGAAATCTCAATAAAAAAATCTGCCATTTTGTTTCTGTCTATACTTTGCTAAAACAAGGTGCAGGATACATGATACAACACTGACAATAGTCCTCATCATCATAATCAGCATTATTTCGATGAACATTATTAGCATCCTTCATGCTGCCTTGTCCATTGCCCCTTCTTTAGGCTCCTTTCAGACTCATAACAGCTAAAAGGTTTTGTAGAGAAAGCGCTCAGTCTCCCGAGAGTAATCCTCGTTCCTCACTGGACAAAGAAGAAAAAGCTCTGTGCATATCCACTAGACAACTCTTTCAAGGTCACTCACAAAACACACACACTGCTGTGCTCCAAATCTATATTCTATTCGTTTACAGCTAAAGCACATCATCCCCCCCCCACCACCACCACCACAGCCCTCTGAGGAGATAAACCGTGGTGATTATCAATCCTCTGCAAAGACTGGAGGGCCGCAAAGGTGCCATAAAGCACAAGGGGTTGAAGGATGCAGCCAGATTGGACTTTTGTCCTGCACACAAATCAGCAAGATTTTTATTTATTTTTTTATTTTTCTTACCACTGTGTGTCTTAGATGGGAACTCGACTCATAACAGCCAGATATCTTTGTTACATCTGGTGGCTTTTGTGGACAATATGAGAAATATAAGCATGGCGGAAAGGAAAATAAATCATTGATCAGGAAGGTAGATTAAGTTCTGAAGTCGGTTCACAGCTCTGTGTTCAGCACAGCATGTTGTTGAAGTATTCAGGCTGATGTTCAGGGTACTTGTACCTACAACCATCAATAAGTTAGAATGTAGTATATACATTCAAATACCCAAATCAAAAGTGATCCATGGAGATCCTACTATTCAGAATATACTGTGAAATGATCATGCTATTGAAGGGACGTGGTAGCTCAGTGATTAAGGATTTGACATTGGAAGGTCATGAGTTCAAATCCAGCACTATCAAGCTGCCGCTGTTGTGTCCTTGAGCAAGGCCCTTAATCCTCAGCAGCTGTATAAATGAGATAATTGTAAGTCAATCTGGACAGGGCGTGTTCCAAATGCCGTAATCGTAATTTTATATACTGTATTCCATTATTCGTGTGACTGCTTTAGAACTTCCAAGTTTGCTTATTAAAAGGCAGAGAGAAAAAATTTATTCTGCCCCAAAACCAGACAGGATTTCCATATATATTTTGGCTGAACAGAACTGATGAAATTAACTGTTAGCTGTATTTAATTCAATTTGATTTGACAGCCAAAATGTGACGTCTAGACGACTGGGTCAGAGCTTCTCCAAAACTGCAGCTCTTGTGGGATGTTCCTAGACTGCAGTGGTCAGTATCTATCAAATGTGCTCCAAGAAAGGAACAGTGGTGAACCGGTGACAGGGTCGTAGGCGGCCAAGGATCATTGTTGTCCGTGTGGTCCGATCCAACAGACGAGATGAGGATGTGTTCCCTTTTGAGGCTGGTTCCTCCTAACCATCAGCCCCAAAAGGGAACACATCCTCATTTCGTTGACACCAAATGTCCATTCATTACAGTTCTATCATTGTTGAGGTTTTTAAATGTTCACTGAAGGACATTTGAGTAAAAAACTGGTAATGACAACTACAGTCCTAAGACACTATGACAAACTCTTTATATTAACTAAAGTTCAAATCTTCATGGTTCTTAAGTCTAACCCTCAATAGAAACGTTGTAGAGCTTGAAAAGAACCCTTACAAATGTATGGCATCTGGAGGAGTTGGGAAAGATTTGGATTTACAAGCATTTATTTGAGTGCTTAACTATAACTGAAAGATGTTCTGCCAGATTTTGGAGTGTGGTTGTGGAGATTTCAGCCAGTTAGGTAGCGATATATGTGAGGTGAAGAGGACTGGTGTGTTTTTACCTTCACATTCAACCCAAAGGTGTTCAATAGGGTTGGAGCTCTATAGCAGGAGATCTTCCACTCTTGTGACTTGCTTTGTACAGGGGCATTATCATGCTTGAACAGGTTTGTGTCTTCTAGTTCAAGTGAAAATTAAATTCTTATCATCTATATGCTATATGACTGTGTGTTAACTATACAACACGCTAAATATATACTGGCTTTTTTCCACAGATTTGTGTTTGAAGAAGGGATATCCGAGATTCTGCTCTTGGGGTTGAATAGAACGAGCTGAAAGTCCAATCCACATGATGCCAGCCCTTTGTGGTTATTTTAAAATAAATATCCAGAAAAATCCCAAGCTGCGTTACAAAGCATTACCTGCAGTCCAGTTGTTGTTTCACTGCTCCATTGGACATTGTATTGACTTTTCAATTCTTAAAAAAATGAAACCAATTTTATTGCACAGTGTGGAACATGGTGTGACTTAGTAATGTCCTGCAAGGCACATCCACCATATGGGCCACCTATGATTATTGTCCAATGTTTATATATATCGATCGCTCGGGTCTATTTTGCAGCCCGTTATACGGCCTCTTAAATGCACCTTACAACAGAATGTTATTTGCGCTAAAAGCAAAAAAGAATAATGGTAGCATAAGAGGACCTCGAATGCACATGCCATGTGAAGAGCATTAAACAGGATGATAAATTCTTTTGAATTCTTTATCCAGAATAAAAAATATATTTATACACCACAAATTCCTACACACACATAACTCCAGCTTTGCAAATTGATCTGGGATCACAGTCCTGTTCCATTTCTGTCATTTCCGCAGGCAATATATTTCCGAATACAGACGCATGCAGTTGCAACACAATCGCTCTTGTTTTTTTCCTAATCAGCACAACAGACAGCTGACATATGAATGTGGAATAGGTGACAGTGACAAAGCTGTTTTCAAGTCTCCAATATCAGATGATATCCTGGAAACTCCACCCCCCATTTTATCAAGCCACACAAAATCAGATACATACTATAGTTCATTTGTAAAAAAATTCTTCCACAGAAGTTTTGGTTTTCAGCCAAAGATGGAAAAAAAAAGATCGACCTACAACAAAGTATCGAATTTACTATTTCAAAAGTGGTTTTAATTAAAATAGTGAGTGCAAAGTTATTAAAACACTATTTCCTTTTTTCTACTAATCAATAGTGACATTTGTAAAATGTTAAAAAGTATATTTTGTATAATTCTTTTTTTTTTTTCAACAAAATGGTTGGTAAAATTCAAGCCATTTGGCAGACACCGATATTCAAAGTCTCTATTGTTAGATAGCTAGTTAGCTAAATAGTTAGTTAGCACTTTGCTAGCTTTTTTTTTTCCATTCACAGAGAGGAATTATGTATTTGACTTCACCATAATTAAAATGACAGACTAATTGACAGTAAATTGACATTAAAAGAGTATAACACATTTTTGAGACGAATATTTAACATTCACACATATATTTTTTTTATATATTTAAATATACTTGTTCATACTAGTTCTGTAGGTCATGGATTAAGAATACCATCAATCTAGAAAGAGAATATAGTAAGAAAAGAAGAGGTTGGTGTTCAGACATTATTTTGAAGAATGCTAACGACTCATTCGTTTGGACATTAGTGATGGACACGTCTTTAATGTTGCTCGGAAGAACAAGTATTCTTCATGAGCAAAGCATAGCAATGATCTCTGGAGGTTATGAGTGCAGAATTGAGCAGCTCACCTGTTTGATTTTTTTAACACGTGACTCCCATAGACGCTATGCAGTGCATCACACAGGAAACAGAATTGAGAAGTTCACCTTAACAAGTCCTTTGGTCCGAGTCGTTCACTCCCATAGACGCTATGCAGTTATACGTATTTACCTATAGAAATAATTGGAACTACAAAGTGTGGACGTGTTGTAGGATCTGCTTATTTAACATTTTAGGAACAAAATGAACCAAATGATTATAGAAACGATTTTTAATGAACGAGTTTCAAAGAGCCAAGTGACTAAATTGATCTGAACTTCCCATCACTATTGGACATTAAGAGGAAATTTGTTCCATCACCTCCGACAAAGAAGAGTTTCAGTTCCTTGTACCCTGAAAGGTCGAACATTGCTGGAGCATCGGTGGGAGTGTTGGTCAGTGAGGGGGTTGAAAAGTGCACTTGAATCTTTGCAATTTACGTACTGAACCATCCAACATCACACACGGTGTGCTAGCTCCAAACATAATTATACATCTTATAATAAGGCTGTCTAGAACTTGTTGGTTGAACATGGTTTCTTTTGTTAGAGTCACTGCTTCTATCAGTGCTCCTGTCTTTCATTTCCATCCCTTTACACTCACAAACAAGGAACATCTACACACCCCTGCCTCTCCAGTGGCTGTCTTTTATGCTGCACTGCTGAGAGCCATGTCTGGCCCCGAAAGCAAGGAAAAGGAGATGCTGAGTAACATGCAGGGGAAAGCGTTAGCCTTAACATTGTATTTAATCCCTAATGCTACTGAATGACATCTTTCTCATTAAAGATGGAAGCACTAATTAAAGAGACAATAAGGAAAAAGTATATTATGGTACAGAAATGAGATGACTCGTTTATTTTTAGCGAGCCTTTCCATCCTGTTTTATTATCATAATTTATATCACACACACTGTATTTGATATCTAGTATAAAAAACAAAACAAAAAAAAAACTCAAATAGTTATGAGGACCACGTCGTGGGGATGCTTTTATTTCTGTGCACACACTTTAGATTACACTGTGGAGTGTTTGCCATCGGCACTGGTGATTGCTTTCTGGGTGTGTGTGGGGGGGGGGACGTGGCAGTCGACACGAGCACTTGTCCTTTCTGACTGTGTGGCTGTGAATTACAATGATCTCTAGAGCTGTGTGATTAAGATATGAAGTGTTGATGAGCACACGGGCTGATGTAACTCTGCTGAGTTTTCTGTCTGAGCTTCTGAGAACAGCTGAAGAGAAAGAAAGAAAGAGAGAAAGAGTGAGTCTTTCAGCAGCATGTCTTTTCATCACTACTCAGTCGAGCAGAGGGCAGAAGCTCTACATCTGCAGGTCTGACAACTTTCCTAATGCACAAACAAGGACAAGCATGACCACTTGGCACGGACGTTCTGCTCGCTCAGCTAGCTGTTGCAGGTTGGTTTTGTTGAGATTTCCAGATTTCTTTATATTAAATACATAACTATAGTCTCCTATATATACATACACATAGCATATATCACATTCTATAGCAAGTCCGGGTATGAAGCAGTGAACAGAGACCAGATCAGTATAACTGTTGTGTGAATATAGAGGTGCAGTGGGCAGAAAAATGTGGCAGTAATGCCCAGTGACCATCAGGTGATGATCCAGAGATCACATACTGTAATAATTACACAGTAATGTACAAAGATCCAAGGTAGAGAATGAGCTATAGAGCAACCTTGTAGTGCAAATGACAGGAGACACCAGAGCCTCTTTTTTTTTGTACATTTACTCAAGCAGTAACACATCCTGACACGGCTAACACGCACTGCTGCTTTCTTTTTTGAATAACTCACACCCGCCATTGATTCCTATAAAAGATTTCTATGCTTTTCATTTCTATTGCTTAAATTGAATCGGAATAATTACGACTCATTACTTGAGGTGCGAGTGTGTCTTGCTTGGCGTATACAGAAAAAAAAAAGCTCATGTTGAGGTAATATGGCATAGTGGTCAGAGCTGCAGTCTTAAAAATGACATTTAAGGGGTAATTCTGTGCAACAAAAAGATTTGAAAGACCAACAGTGCCATCTAGCAGCTCCCAGGAATTTCCAGCCTCTGTGCAGAAATGTGCTCTAGTCTATTTGCGGGACGTTTTGAACACAAGATTTCAAACACAAGACATTCATTGGAACCTAATGGACCACTATAGAGACAAATCCAATCAAAAAATGTTTAGTTTTTATATAAAGGCACTTTTACAACCCACTTTATTGGGGTCCACTTATCTGTTCATCTGATCACTGAATGTTATAAGACTCCATGTCATCATGTGGCAGCAGAGCAAGTTGTGCAAAGAAAAGTACAATTTTACTGGTTCAGATTTTTGCCCATAGTGCCAGATGGGCTGCTTTGAGTATTTCAGAAACTCCTGGGATTTCACACAAACAGTCTCTTGGGTTTGGTGCAACAACAAAAAAAACCCTAAAAAATACAAAGACTTCCCGTTTGCCTCAGCTCTGTGCTGCGGAAAACATGTTGATAAGAATGGCCGATTAGCGCTTACATTTAGCAACTGTACAATTAGCCCCAAAAATTGGGAGCTCAGCAAGATTTAAACTCACAATCTTCTGAACATCAGTTGAACATGTTGAGCGCTGAGATACCTCTTTGCAGCTGATAGAAAGGGTTGGCCCAAATGAAACCTAACATGAACTTCGGCTCCTCGTCAAGGATCGATTTGAAGTTTACAAAGCCGCATCGTGTGGTACTGTCGAAAACAGATACTGGAACGTAGGTGCAGCTAGTGGTACCATAGGCATTAGTGTAAAGTTGACTATCATCACAAGTGCATCACTGATAGATGGTGTGTGATTCGGTGGAACTTTGTAGAGTGGGTTTTAACAGTGTCTTTGTACCTCTCTTGTCTCAGTTAGAACCACAGACACCAAACTGCAACATCTCACCATCAGGTGCCAGGGGGTGCATCATGGGTTTACACTTGATACATAATGTTTTCCAACACACAGCACTGTTTCTGAGACATGCACTGAAAGCCACTTGTTGTAAGAACAGGAAATAGCTTTCTCCTTAAAAAAAAAAAAAAAAAAAGTGTGAGCTCCAGTTGCATGCGAAGAAAAAGCACCAGCTAGTTTGCAATGGCTCAATCTATTTTTTTAATTTTTTTTGGAAATAACGCATTTCAAACATATACAGTTCTATATGGATCTACAGAATCCTTTTTTGCAGGTTTTTAATGTTAACTGAAAATACAGACAAAATATCCAGCCCATAGTGGAGACCTAGGCTCTCTTTCAAAAGACTAAAATCATGCACGGAGCCAAAGGGTTAAAAAAATGGCATGTGTGGCCATGTCGAACGCTCAGGAGGTGAGCTTCACTTGGTGTTTGGAGCTAAATGCGGGTGTCTGAATGTCTGAGGTTTTTGCCTCAGCTATGTTTACAGCCCTTCTTTCCTTTCCTCATATCTCACAAAAAGAAAAAACAGGGGGTTTAAAAGCAACAGCGTTTGTGGTAATTTATTTTCAAGTAGACGGTGTAGTTGCTGTCTGGGAGGTTGGGGGAAAGGGTGGGGGGGGGGGGGGGTAAGAAGGCAGCACTCAAGAAAAATACATACTTAATAATGAGGGAAATGGCTGCATGTGGTTAAGGCTGTTTTGCTAATCAGTGGTTTTGTGACACATTTTTGTTTCAAACTTCTGTAGCTTGCCAAGTTTCGGGTTAATGCATCAGCATGTGCTATGCCAACACAAAACTCAGAATTTTATCACCATCACTATGAATACGAATCCGTTCCCCCAACTCAATATGCAATTTTTGTCTTTTTTTCTTTTTTTTTTTTAAATCTGGCTGATCTAGACTTTTCATTGTATTAAATGGAAGTGTTAATATTTTGCACTCTGCACTCTAATAATCAAATTTGTATACACAAGATGTTTCTCCCTGACACGCATTGAAAATATCTATTTTTCTATTTAATCTATTGATTGTTTTTTTTTCCCCTAAAACTTGGTTGAAATTCCCTTTCTTTTATTACAGTTGATAAAAATAATAACCTGCACATGTAAAATATAAACTGAAATCAATCTTCAACATTTCATTTCGAACAAACAGCAAAAGCGTAACATCTGGCAACATTTTATGACTCTTAAGGAAGCATAATTCAAGTGCATTCAGTAGATTTTTATTTATATTTCTAATCTGAGATCAGAAACACAACTGAAACTAAAAGACAGAACCTGTCTATCATAACCTTAAAGCGTCTGTTACTATATTAAAGCTATCCATTCGCTATTTTATCAAGTTATAATCAATATTTTCTTGTAAAAGTAGTTTTACTTCGAGCTTTCTGTATTTTCTGAATAAATGTCTTTTATCTTATTGCTAATTCGTATTAAAATAAATATCAGACTGAATAGTTCTTTTGGATATCTACTGTTTTATTGTTATTAGGTTGTGATTAGAGTCCGTGACGCATCACCGGTTTAAAGTTCTATATCTATAGCAAAATCGAGAACAACAGGTCATGGTTTAGGTTGGAATTTAGATTTTTTTTAGTCATAGTTATGGTATAGAAATATGGCATTGTAAATTCCACAGACTATCGATTACATTTACAATCAGGCACAACGGAATTTCAACCTTAGAGTTACTAAAAGAGAGGATTCGGTGAATGAGATCTTTATTATATGTCATTAAAATGGTAGAAAAAGCCAGATTTTCATCAGGTTTCACTATTTTCATAGTGTTATAGTGTAAAATGAGCTCACAATAGTCAGCAGACCTTTAGTTTCACATATGTTGATTCATTTCAACAACAAAAATGAATCACAGGAACATAAAAATTAACCAAATAATGTGTCATTTTTTCTGTGTTTCTGTTAAGTTTTATTTATTTCAAGCTTGAAGTTTTAAAGTTGATGAGATCCGCATCGTGTGGCTCTCTGAAATTTAGATATGCCTTAAAGTTGTTTTTTTTCTGTGTAATCACCAGTCTGTGGAATTTACAATGCTTTTATTTCATTTCATTTTATTCTATTGTATTTAATTTTTTACCAGTATCACATGGCATCATTGACTCAAACCAGGGTATAAACCAGGACCTGGCGTTCTCAAGGATACATTTAACTGTTATAGAGATATAAACTAGAAATCACTGTATATAAATGGACCGTAATCGCCAAATAATCCGAAAGGACTATTCTTTATATTTTGTCTAAGTTCGATTCAGCAATAAGATAAACTACATACAATCAACTTTCACACCAGAAAATGGATCATAAATTGAGTGAATAGCAATAAAGTAGCTTGAATAATGTAGTTACATATGTCTCAAGCTTCTTCTTATTCCGACTTCTCCCATTAGGGGGTGCCACAGCGGATCATCCGTCTCCATACCCCCCTGTCCTCTACATCTGCCTCTTTCACCCCAAATACCTGCATGTCTTCCCTTACCGACTTCCATAAACCTCCTCCTTGGTCTTTCTCTTTTCCTCCTTCCTGGTGGCTCCATCCTCAGCATTCTCCTACCGATATACCCCATGTCCCTCCTCTGCACATGTGCAAACCATCTCAATCTCACCTCCCTCACCTTGTCTCCAAAACGTCCTACATGCGCTGCCCCTCTAATAAACTCATTTCTAATCCTGTTTATCGTCGTCACTCTCAACGAAAATCTCAACATCTTCAGCTCTGCTACCTCCAGCTCCACCTTCTGTCTTTTACTCAAGGCCACTGTTTCTAAACCATACAACATCTCAGGTCTCACCACAGTCCTGTCAACTTTCCCTTTCACTCTTGCAGATGCTCTTCTATCACAAGCTACAGATGTCTCAAGCTAACATTTAGTAATTAGCTCATAATAAACATGTACATAGATTTACAGAAAAACTACTAATTGAATTAGAAGACTTGTCTTACTAGACTTCTTTCTCGACTCTCTAGTTTGTAGCTAAGGAAACATGCCTTAGGGGAAGTGGTAACTTGGTGGGTAAAATGGAATTTTGAAAAAAGGTCATAAGATCCAATCCCAGTTCCACCAAATTGCCTTTGCTGAAGCTCCGAGCAAATTGCTTTGGACGAGTCTACTAAATATAGCTAATATTCTAGACATTAGCAAATCAAAACAGGCAAGTTTCACATAAAGAGCGTGAACGAGAACGTCATATCATGTTTCCATGGGAATATGTTATGACATTATTAACCCATAAACGCCCTCACTAAACAGACTCACACATGCCAGTGATTCTTACTGTACATTCAGATGCTTTAAGTCTCTGGAAAATTCTTTTGTGGGCAGTCTGGAAATTTGCCTCCTCCAATAACCTGTGATCATGTGCCAGTTTTAACTCGATGTGCATCAACATTTTTCTATTTATAGGTTCAATTGTTCTGTATACACTAACAGTTTAACAAAAAAAAAATCCTTGACACCATTGTATAGTAGATCTTTTTTATCAGTTTCTTCAGTTGGATTAAAATGTGTTTCACAGGTCGCACCAAGCTAAACATTTCTACCCCGATTTTCTCATGTTGAACCATGTCAATCAGTAATAAATAACCAAGCTCATTCACAGTACAGCAGATATATATGTAACTCAGCATGTGCTAAATCTAAATCTCACAGTAATACAACTTGCATTTCACCCGGTTAAAAGTGGTGGCTTCTGGTTAAGTGGTTAAGACATGAAACTTCTAAACAAAAGGTTGTGAGTCCAGCAGCCCAAACCTGACACTACTGGTCTTGAGGAAGGTCCTCAACCACCAACTGCATAGTTGTAGAAAATAAGATAATTGGAATTAGTTCTAGATAAGGTCTGCCAAATGCTGTCAATGTATGCAACCTTTCCTTCTTCTATAAGAAGTCACTACATGTCATTTTCCTGTTCAAATGGCTGGATCTATTCTATTTTTAATGGTTCATGGATTTGCTATATTTTTCTATTTTTTTCTGTTTTTTTTCTTTTTTTACAATTGTTTGTTTGTTCGTTTATTCAATCTATAGGTTTTATAAATTCTTTGTCTTAACCACATAATCCATATATAAAATATATATAAATGATAAAACAGATTTATATGATACATTAGGATATGCTGTAAATTTACAATTATATACCGTTATGTATACAGTAATACATGTCCTGCTTAGATACAAATCACAAAGTGCAATTATAAGATACAATGACAGTCTTCAAAACTGTGAGTTTCAAAGCCGCTGAGCAACTCAAGAACTTTGAGGACTGATTCAGACTGTAATTAACAGTCTAGTAAAGTGGCTCAGGACAGTTCTCATGAACCGATCTGCATTTGCACACACATTACTACACACCTCAACAATGTAACTACAATAAACGGCTATTTGGTGCCACGCCCATGAGAATGGGTTTCCTGTTGAGTCTGGTTCTTCTTGAGGTTTCTTCCTCGTACCATTTGAGATTTTTTCCTGCTACAGTCACCACTGGCTCGTTCATCAGGGATAAATAACGATTACAAGGAATTATTATAGGCAATATTTTTGTGTAACTTTTACCATTTACATTCTTTTATATAAATGTATAAACGTTTTATCCACGTTAAGCTGCTTTCAGACAATGTCCATTGTAATAAAAACTATACAAAATGTATTTAATATTTATATATATTAATACACACATTTATATATATATAAAATACACAGATCAGGCAAAACATTATGACCACTTTTGATAGATACTGACCACTGCAGACCAGGAACATCCCACAAGAGCTGCAGTTTTGGAGATGCTCTGACCCAGACGTCTAGACGTCCCAATTTGTCAAACTCGCTCAAATCCTTACGCGTCCCCATTTTTCTTGCTTTCAAAACCAAACAAAATGTTCACTTGCTGTCTAATAGGTAAATCCACCCACTAACAGGTGCCAGGATGAAGAGATAATTAGTGTTATTCCCTTCACCACTCATAATGTTATAATGTCAAAATATTATGGTCGGTGTGTATATATTTGGAAAATTCTGAAATCTCTGACAAGTTCTATATTATATTATAAAACCAGCCTCATTAACATTAATATTTTTGTCTTCACCTCTATAGTGTATGAAAATCCTGCCAAAATCATAGTTTTCTGAGAAAGACGTAGTATCACTTTCTCTATCCACTTCAGTGGTTAACAACTTAAATTTTACTGAAGCCGGTTTCATTAACAGTCATCAGATTTTTAAAAAAGGCCATGTCCATCATGTTTATTCTCAGTCTGAGTCATTGCGATAAAAAAGGCATTGAGCCGCTCACTGAGTTTGCTGCAGAGAACTGATTGCAGATTAGGTGGAGATGACTGGGGGCTGTATCTTGCATCTGAGGTACAGATAAAAACGGACTGAGTTTCGTTGAGTGCAGACAGTGGGCTGGTAGTTCATATGATCAAGAAGAAACCATTAGAGTGGGGGTGTACACAACTAAAGAGCATAGTATGATTATAAAAAAAAATAAATAGAGATCTAAGAAGATTGGAAGGTGTAGAGGTGGTGTGGTGAAAAGATCAAGCAAGATGGAGCTGAAAGTCACAGGAGATTTTGATCTGGAGGCAAAACGGACAGTACAGACCTTCTGAACAGGAATTGTATACTAATTTACTAATGTGTATCATACTCAACAATGGAGGACATAATTCATTTTGGTAAGAAATGAAAAACAGCTTAAAAAAAGCTATACTAGGGGGAAAAAAATATGGCACTGGTCTGGTTTGATGAAGGTTTTACAGTTACATTGACCAGCTCAAAGTTGATTATAATCCTGTAAGAGATATTTCCTATAATGACAATCTGTATAATTTATATTAATTAAATATACTTTTAAATAAAGTATATTCCATATACACTACATGTGATTCTTCCCCAAACTGTTGTACAAAGAGAAGGAGTAGCTCAGTTGCTAGGATGTTGGACTTCTGTTACTTTGAAGTTCAAGACCTTCAATTGCTGAGTTTAAATGAGTACAAATGAGATGATTGTAAGTTGTTTTGGATTAGAGCATCTCCCAAATACCATAATTTAAATGCACACAATTATATAGGATACATTTGAATCAGTAAACTCAGATCTCATCCAGCGTAACAGTGTCATGGTGCACAAAACCAGCTCCATGAAGATATGGCTTACATGGACTGGAGTGAAAGATCTTGATTAGCCTGCTATAGAGCTCTGACCTCAACCTTATGGAAAAGATGTGCCTAATCACCTCACCTACATCAGTACCTGACTTTACTAACACTCTTGTAGCTAAATTAGCATAAATCTCCACAAAATCTAGTGGAACATCTTCCCAGAAGAGTGGAAGTTTTATAACGGTAAATGGGGACTACATTTGGAATGGGATGTTCAGAAAATTGCATATCAATCTGTTTTACTGTTTATTCTCACATATATCTTTATATCTTTAATATTTTATTTAATAGTTTATACTCTTTATTTATCTGTCGTACTCTGTATGTATGTGTTTGTGACAAATAAAATTTGATTTGATTGATTTGATTTGATTTTGATTTGTTGGTCAGGTGACTTTTGTCCATACTTTTTACTTCTTTATTACACATTATATATTTTTCCTGCTCTTAATTGTGTCAGCTATAAACAGTTATTCTTTCACCAACCTGTATTTTTTCTCTTCATCTATCGAACTGTTACAATCTGATGATTTGTTATGAAGAAAGAAGAAAAGCAGCTCGTAATTGTGAAACAAAAAAAATTCTGTCGGACAGATAACTGAGAAAAATGACATCTACAGCAGTTACAGCTGACACTGGAGACTCCTTCCATTAATCTTATATAAAATATATAATAAATAAATATTAAATACATATACATATTATATGTATAAAGTGATTAATACATCTTTGTAGATTGTATCCCTTATAGAAGTCCCTGTTTTAGTTGTGTTAGCTGATTTATATCTCTGATCTTTAGAAAAGACAAAAGTCTGAGGGGCATAGAAAAGAGCACATCATCACCTTTCAGTGCAGGCGTCTAATAACAAGGCAAGAGATTTCTGATTTAGAAAAAGAAATCTTAGTAACAATGAGATGTCGTCTGTTTTTTCTGACCACAAATCAAATGCACAAATGTTTGTTCATAAATGACTAGGTGAAGGTTTGCTCTTTACACCTGCATCAAACTGCAACCAATGTTTTATAGAGTATGCCATGTTTAAGTCAATGAAAAGATTCAATATTACTTTATGACGAATCCATACAGTGGTGCACCAAGGAGGTGGAATTGTTCACATTTATCTAGTAAAGTATGTTGTGTCCAATACCAATGTCCTTTATAATTGGATTTAATAAATAGCCACTAAGCTATAATATAGCCACTATTATACGATATATCTATAATATGCATTCCACATTTAGTCCCTATTTTCTCTCTCCACTCTTCTGGGAAGACGTTCCAGTAGATTTTGGTGTGCACTTGTGGAGATTTGCGTGTGTCTAGTTAACCTAAGCCACAAAAAGCAGTGTTACACAAATAAAGTGGTAATAAAGAATTTATAATTGTATAATAAAATATGCAAATATAAGAACCTTCACTGATTTACTTTAAATTAAATCAGAATATGATTTATTTTAATTGTCATTGTGCAGGGTACAAGTACAGAACCAGTGAAATGCAGTTAGCATCTATTCAAAAGAACAGTTTGCCCCTTTATTTATATATATATAGGGGAAAACTCAATTCTCAAAAACTGAACTCAATTTTATTTTTATTTAATTTACATTTTTTATTCTTTTTTAAAATGGACATTGTCTCAAAGCATCTTTACGTAGATAATAGGTTAAAACATTTATATAATTGTAAGTTTGTCCCTAATTATCAAACCAGTGGTGACTGTGGCAATGGAAAACACTCTAAAAGGGCATGAGGAAGAAATGGAGTGGAATCAGAATTAAAAGTGAACCCCTCCACCAAATGTCCATTTATTACAGTTTATCGTTGTTGAGGTGTGCAGTTATAGGTGATTAAATGCAACTTGTGGTAGTGAACCAATGTAGACGGCTATATCTATTTTTAAATAATATTCAGCGTTCTACTTTGTGGTTTAGGACTCAGACTTTAACTTTTATGATGTAGTTCATCCCTAATGAACTCCGATCATATTACATTCCATGTTACATGAACACAATCAACAAGAATTACTACATTAAAACCATGATCCTTGGATTTATTCAGAAAAAATGATTATTGCACTGTCTCACTTTACATCCCCTGCACAAACTGTATAGTTAATGTCTTTATCTTTATTTTTAATTTTATTCTTATTGTTATTATTTTTTCACACCATCACAAATTCCTCACATGCAACCCACAAGATGATTCTAATCTGATTCTATTAAACAGTACATTTTGCAAATACAGTATAGAGCCACGGTTCTCATTTGATGTTATTTTTTGTTGCATTTTTGATGCAAATGCCACCCCACCTTTAGTATATACACACTATATTATTCTGTAGAGCAGTGGTCCCCAACCCCAGTGGTTAACCCCTCAGTAATTAAGGTTTTGTGTTACTGGTCAGCAGGTCAGGGGTTCAAGCCCCAGCATCCCCAAATTTCCACATTTGGGGCCCTTGAGCAAGGCCCTTAACCCTCTGGGCTCCAAGGCTGCTGTATCATGGCTGTATCATGCACTCCAACCCCAGCTTTCTAACTAAAACATTGTTGGGATATGCAAAGAAAGTATTTCATGATGCTGTAAAGTACATGTTACAAGTATAAAGCACTTTTTTTTTCTTTATAATACAAGTGTGCATGAATAAATAAAATAAGTGTAATAATAAGTAATAGGATACTAAAACAAGGGTCACCCTTACTTAAGCATAACATGTACTCTATATATATATATCACATGCCAGATCCGAGTGATCACACCCAGAGTGCAGAAACCTTGTAAAGTTTCACGTGAGAACCCAGAGATCCTAGCTAGCACTACAGTGGAATTCTTTATAATACAAGTGTGCGAGTGATGAATAAATAAAAACAGTGTAATAATAAGTAATAGGATACTAAAACAAGGGTCACCCTTACTTAAGCATAACATGTACTCTATATATATATATCACATGCCAGATCCGAGTGATCACACCCAGAGTGCAGAAACCTTGTAAAGTTTCACGTGAGAACCCAGAGATCCTAGCTAGCACTACAGTGGAATAGAGACAGTAAAGAGAGAAGCTCAGAAGGAGGAGAGGTGATGGTTGTGGTGGTGGTGGTGGAGGGGGTGTGTAACGGTTTCCCTTCGACTTCAAACGCATCTCTTGACACTGTGGAAATGTAACCAACGTTTAGAGCGCGTAGAGGCAAAAAGTTATCTAAAGGGACGCCTCTGCAAACCAGGGGGCTGATGGAGAAAGTAAACAAGTACACACACACACACACACACAAACACACACACAAACACACACATAAACATCGCACGCACATGCACTGGGTCAAATGTAAATATTTCTTGTTTTTTTTGGATGAAAAAAAATTAATGTGTAGTGTATGTTGTACAATAGAATGAAGACTAAATCTGAAAATGTATTTAATCCTCGAGCAGCTTTTGGAGCGACGTATAAAAAATTGTAAAGTGTGGTTTTCAGTCAAAGTGACTCAAAATGTTGGAACTTTTCACACTCAAATTACTCAAAACAGAAGTGTACACATTTTTTAAACGAATGTGTATTTATCTCATGCCAGAGTCACTTACAGTAACAGTGCAAATCTTCACGCTCACATGACTAATATTTGCTGCTCCAGATGTTCAGCGCTTGAGCGAACATCCTCACCGAAAAAGGTCAGAGCTCTCACATGCTACTATGCAGTGGGTTCAGATGATGAGGAAGTTACAGGGATTGCACATGATCAAAAAAACATGTCTGTGGGGACTCTATGGGGGTTATTGTGTGTTTATGTGCACCAAGTATATTAATTACATCTGTGTAGGCATGAGCATGAGGAGGGTATGGAATGTATGTATGTATCGTTATGATGCAAATATATATATATAAATTTGACCATATTACTAGAGCTAGTGATGGTACATTTTTATTTTTATTTATTGCAATTTTTTCATTTTGTGCCCTAATATTCAATTCACTTACACTACAGCACTTGAATGGCAGAGACTCCATAACTACCTGCACATTGGTTATTATCCATGGATAATCTGGGTACTGTTGTATATGCAATGCACATACATTTTTGTGCATGTTTTATTGACTAATACGTACATCAATAATATTACTTATATAATTGTATCTTCTTAATAAATACTGCCCAAAATAAATTATATAGACAAATGCATATCTACACTTGACATTTCCAACCATATGTGACTTTTCCTTAAACTGTTATTCCGGAAGCACACAATTGTTTAAGGTGTCTTTGGATGCAGTAGCATGACATTTTTTCTTCACTTGATCTACGAGACCCAAACCTTTTCCAGCATGACCAGCCAGCTCTATGAAGATATGCTTTATATGAGTTGGAGTGGAAGATCTCTTCAGCTCCAAACCTATTGGACATTTTTTTGGGATGAATTGGAATGCTGAGTGCACCACAGGCTTTTTCACCTTACCTACATCAATTTATTCAAGATTTATAATGCTTCATTGCATTATAAATCTGCTTATATGCTTATTTATAATGCTTTATTTATATGTACACCAGTGGTGGGCGGTCAGGGCCTGCAAAGCCTTCTCTGCTGGACTAAACACTATCAGAAACTCTGACCTACATTTACAACCTGAAATATAATATTTGTTCGATAAAATTGTATTCATTTATTCCCAACAGTTTATTCTCTTCATTTCGTAGTGTTTCTTGTGGCTGCACTGCTTCCAGTACATTTTTTCGTCTAATCAGATTTCAGCCTCTATGTGCTGCCATATTAATCTAATCTTCCCAGGGCCTTTAAACTCAGTACTGCTGACCTTTTTTACCTCAGTCTTTATTAGCAATGTTTTTGTTTATTTAACCAATCAGATTTTATATTCTCCTCACAAAGCAGCTAGCTGGCCCAGAATAGCATCAGCATTTTTTTGTCTTCTGATTGGTTGGTCAGGGGGAAACTGGTACAGCCAATTTTTAAAACATGTGTGAAGCTCTGCACACATTAAAACATCTGAGGTAGACTCATTTTGCCTACGGAAGAAGATACATTAATTTGGTCGCAGACATACTTTAAAATCCATTATCCAGAAATGCTAAACATTGTAAGAAGGTTGGCCAACCCTGAAGCTAGCTAGCGTGTCTCAGCCCGGGAAAGGGATGGTTCTTCACTTCCAGACCAGTGAATACGAGCGGTACCACTGGATTACAGGCTCTGAGGAGCGATGCACATTATAAGTCTGAATTTCTGGTGAATAGGTTTTATTTTATTTATAATTTTATGTTTTTGTCACATCATTAGACAAATATTGATTCTGAACTGCTCCAGATGATGTAGGTGCACAGTTGTGGCTGTAGTGTAGAGTCTTAACTGGGGTTCTTGCTTTAGTAAAATGGTTTTCACCCTCCATATGGGAAATGTCTCTCTCTCTCTGTAATGCCACGCATTGTTATATTGCGTTTTTGTATTGTATAATACAATATAATTGCGACGTGATATTGGTGGTATTAAGAGGTGTTTTAAATCAAGTAAGTCCTCACTGAAGGCCCAAATAGCAAATGCACAGCCCACCAGTGACATGCATACATATTACATATATAATACATATAAACATTTTAACATATTAACAGACGACAGAGAAAAAAGGCTGATATAAAATTGTATTGTGATTCATACCAAAAACTTGTTTTACCCAGAATGTGATCAATATACGCCTTTTTAGAGAGATAGAAATTACCAATAATATTTTTTTTTTTTTATTACCAATAATATTTTTTTCAGGCATTTGACCTGCAGTAGCGAATGACATCGAGCCCATTTAGATTCATTACAAAATCTTAAATAAATCTTACTTACATTTATTTACTTGTTCTTCACATACTGTAACACCAAAATCCTTGGACAGTAGGGCAAATACTAATGATACATAGCGAGGAAAATGGGTCATAAATGTGTAAGTAGCATATGTGTATGATAAAATTAAAAAAAAGCTACTCAACCTTGATTTAGTTTGAATCAATTCCAAAAATGGGATTAGTTTATCTGATGATTCATATGATTATTTTCTTCAAAAGCTACACACATTCAAACATTTAGAATCCTAGACAGATTCACAAGCAAAATAAACAAAAACTGAAAATGTAATTAAAATAAAGAAATTATATATATATATACACAAAACCCCAAATCAGAAAAAGTTGGGACAGTATGGAAAACGCAAATTGAAAAAAGAAAGTAGTGTTTTCTAAATTTACTTTGACTTGTAGATTATTGCAGACAATATGAACACAAAATATTTCACGTTTTGTTTGGTCAACTTTATGTCATTTATAAATATACATCCTTTCCTGTCATTCAGACCTGCATCACATTCCAATAAAAAGTTGGGACAGTAAAGAATTTACCACTTTGTGGTAAATTTTTCACAACGCTTAAAAGATTTTTAGGGACTAAAGACACCAAGTGATGAGATGTAATTTTGCCCCATTCTTCCTGCAAACAAGTCTTAAGGTGGGCAACAGTACGGGGTCTTTGTTGTCGCATTTTGCGCTTCGAAATGCGCCACACATTCTCTATTGGAGACAGGTCGGGACTGCAGGTAGGCCAGTCAAGTACCCATACCCTCTTCCTCCGCAGCCAGGACTTTGTAATGTGTGCAAAATGTGGTTTTGCATTGTCCATGCATATTTCAACAAAACAATGCAATATATATATATGTATAATATGTGTGTGTGTGTCAGTAATCTTACACTTGCTGAGAAGTGAATAGAAAAAAGAGACAGAAAAAAAACTAATTGTGATCCTACAAATCCTGATAAAAGGATCTTCTGAAGCTGGCCCAGAGGCTTCCAAAGGCAAATTCCTGGTGATCTAATCGACCACACAACCTGCTTTGGTCTCACTACTTGCAAGATAAAGGACAGATCACGTGTAATGCCGGTCAGGTGGTAAGTAAGGTTGCTCATTGTTTACCTCTAACCAGGGCATCATCTATTTTGTGTTTTGTGTATTTGTCTTGCCGGTATTGTCTTACACTTCTTGTGTTGTCTTACACTTCTTGTGTTGTCTTGCACTGTCTTGTGTTGTCTTGCACTGTCTTGTGTTGTCTTGCACTGTTTGCACCAGGTTGCACACGATGCACTTTATGTGGCGAGGACACTTACTAGTCCTTCACCCTGTGTTTTCTGTGATTGTTGTATGTAGCACCAGGCTTCAGGAGGAACGTTGTTTCATTTCACTGTGTAATGCGTCAGATATATTTGATATACTTGGCTTCAGTCATCGATTTTGTGATTATGTAAACAAAAAATGGAGGAACTTGGAAATGTTGGAAATTTAGGGAAAACAAGCAAATATTTTTTTATTTATTATCGTTATCAAAACCTGATGTGTTGCAATAATCAGTTTAAATAAGACTAAAATTAGTACACCAGATACTTACCATTTGATTGATGGATTTGGGAAGAATCCTAGATGAGAGATGAATTGCAAGGATTTTCCCAGGTAAGTTTGTTGAGTCTAGAATTGTGTCTATAAAGACAATGTTCAACCAAAGACAGATACCGGAAATTGTGGCCAGAAGGATGTCAGTGCCGGTTATAGTAAAAACCACATGTTTGTAGACACCAGGTCTGTGGAATGGAGGTCAAGTTGATGGCGATGGTTCCAAATGAACAATGTGAAGATCCATAAAAGCAACTCAAGGACTTTAAATTTGGACTGGAATTAATATCAACAGTTCACTACGATGGCTCACAACCACAGGTTGCATTTAATCGCATTTTACTGCACAAGGATGGAACTTTAATGAATGGACATTCTGAGCCACCCAGGTGAGTATAGGTTCCCTTTTGAGTCTGGTTCCTCTCAAGTTTCTTCCCCATGCCATCACAGAGAATGTTTCTTCCCACAGTCAAGACTGGCTCAAGAGGCTCGCTTATTAGGGATTAACTGAAAATTATAGGGAAAATTATAAATTATAATTCCCTGGTGGTCTAGTGGTTAGGATGCGGCGCTCTCAACGCTGCGGCCTGGGTTCGAACCCCGGTCAGGAAACCAACCCCAGCCATTAGGGTTGCACAAGCCTTAGTACCGGTCCCAAGCCCGGATAAATGCGGAGGGTTGCGTTGGGAAAGCCATCCAGCATAAAAACATGTGCCAAATCAAACATGCGGGTGGTCCGCTGTGGCGCCCCCTAATGGGAGAAGCCGAAAGACAAAAAAAGAATAGATTATAAGGAAAAAACGTATACATTCTTTTTGATCAATTTATCTTTGTAAAAAGCTGCTTTGAGACCATGTAAAGGTGCAAAACAAATAAAAAATTAATTGAATTGAAGTTAAAGAAATAGGCTTTCCAAGTAATTCTCAACTAACTTTGTTCAGCGAATCAAGAAGGTGGGATTTGCAGGAAAGAGACCACACACGGTGTCTGGTAAGTACCTGAGGTGTGTTGACTTCTATCTAAAGTATTGTTGGAACTTCTTAGCCTAGTAAACATACCCCTCGTTCAGATGGTAGTACTATTTATTTCTGGTGATTTAAGAGCCCAGTGATTAATATAGTGGTTTGAGACCCCTAATAGCACCAAGGCTGCAAGTGTGGATGAGATTCATCCAGGAAAGTTAAAGGACAGGGTTGTGGCCATATAGTTATGAATTGAGAGCTGTCTAATAAGGTGTACTATTGGAAACATTTTTGGTAAAAACTATAATAGAAGCTCTAATGATCAAACAAGCCTTGTTGAGGTGGTAGCTCTGTGGTTAAGGCATTCAATTCTTGACTGGAAGGTTGTAAGTTTAAATCCAAATTTCACCAATTTCCCACCCTTGGAAAGCTGCCAAATGTAAATGATGGTTTTGATCTCTACATAACCAAATAATGTATTTTCTTGCCTTTGTGTGTTTTAATGTGATGTAGGCCCATGAGAAACATTTGGCTGGCTTACAAACTGTTACACAGACGCTGGAATGTCTACTGTTTCAGCACCTCTAAGCATTAGATACCCAGCATAGGACCAAACCATATCTGGGTGACAATATAATTGAAATTGCCTTCTAGAGCTGTAATGAATATTTAGTCCAAAAGCAGAACAGGAGCTTCTGTTCTAGCTGGTAATTGCCGGAGCCAGGCTGAAAATGAAGATCCCACAGTCAGCAGAAATTAGGGTCTTATTCAGGTTGCTGTGCTACATAACCTCTCCGAATCCATACCAAGATGAGTCTAAGAGGCATTTGGGCTTCTTACAAAGACACCCCTAGCACATTCCACTGGACACACGAATACTGTGTGGCAGAGCCAGGACCTGTTGGAGAAGTTCTATCTACCTGAATATTTAAGGAATCTGTGCTTGAAGATAGAAAATTCTGGGTTTTCTGATTCTGATCACTTTATGAGATTAGCCAGTAAAAGAATTTGTGATTTCTGTTGTCTTTCGACTGCTCATGTATGAAACCATGATTTAACCAAGACTGTTTTATACCATAACGAGACCTACATAAATGATCTGCTCAGACACCTTTAGGCATGCTTATAAAAAAAAAAGAGCTGGCAAGGATTCAGATGCTGTAACTGTACTGCTGTAAAGTTTCTGCTTAAACGTTGCACTTAGCTCTATGTAAATGATCCGTTCAGCTGACCTCTTTACATAGGAAATGAGACACACCACATTTCGCATATGTAGTATTGTATGGAAAAATCTCGGAGAGCAATTTAACGGTGCTTTCTCCTATCAATAACAGCTGTCACTGCATATCTTTAGCAAACGATCAATATTTATGCATATAGAATGGCGTGCTCCTCAGTGCTGATTACGACACTTTTCTACTCTATTGTATGCGAGTGAAATTGTAATGAACTGTATTTTAAATTTGTGTAACAATGAAATGCAAATAGGATTGCTTGTATATTGTGCTCTTTGTGGAAAAAAGAAAGAAAGAAAGAAAAAAGAAAAAAAGAAAAGGTTTTGATTAAACTGTGTAACACAATAAGAAAATGTATTTTCATTGTATCTGATATTTATTTTGTAATATATTTTCTATTAAAAAAAAAACAACATATTGTATTGACAATTTGCTTTTATTCAATTTTTTAATGGTTTCCAATACTTACACACAATACTGTTTGACTACCGGTTAATGGAGTGCCGTGGAATTTAGGCATCTTTTCATGTCTAACAAATGAGAACGATGCAACGGGGTTTTACTATATTCAGCTCTATCATCTGTACAGTCTGCTCCAACTCGAACATTTAGCATTTAAATAACAATCACTTAACAAATAATGCTTTCAGTTCAAAACAATTAACTTTGGTAATTTCTTTTTATTTAATTCAACTTTAAAAGACTGTTAAATGATAATTAGGTTTTAATGTCACCCAGATCTGAATAGGTTGCTATTCTCATTCCATCCAGGTGGTAACAGGGTCTTATCCTTTCCATGGAGGGTTGCTTTCATGATGTCCTTTCGGTGACACTGCTTTGTTAGAACGTCCAAACAATTTGATTTAAATTGTATTCAATGTTATTTTTATTGCGTTTTAAACAATAGGAATTGCTTCAAATCAGCATAACAGAAAGAAATAGCTTGCAATTTTACATTTTACTATCACAAATGAGTTGTAATTTGTTGTACCAATTTTTTTTTTTTTTTTTTTTTTTTTTTTGGATAAAGCCAGTGGTGAAACTGGCAAGGAAAAACTTCATGGGATGATAAGGAAGACAGCTTAGGAGGAGTCAAATTCAAAAGCGAAAGTGTCCTTATCAAAATCAAGGTAAAAGTCAAGTCAAGTCGTCAAATCAAGTTAAGTCAAGTCAAATCAAATCAAATCAAATCAAATCGAATCGAGTCAAGTCAAGTCAAGTCAAGTCAAGTCAAGTCAAATCAAATCAAGTCAAATCAAGTCAAATCAAGTCGAGTCAAGTAAAGTCAAATTAAATTAAATTAAATTAAATTAAATTAAATTAAATTAAATTAAATTAAATTAAATTAAATTAAATTAAATTAAGTCAAGTAGTCAAGTCAAGTAAAATAAAGTAAAGTCAAATCACATTAAATCAAATCAAAATCAAATCAAGTAAAATCAAGTCAAGTCAAGTCAAGTCGAGTCGAGTCACGTCAAGTCACGTCACGTCACGTCAAGTCCTCAAGTCCTCAAGTAATATCAAGTAAAGTCAAATCAAATCAAGTCAAGTCAAGGTGGTTTTAAAGTTTCCCCAAGACCAAGGTGCTCCATCAAACAACATAGATTAACAAAAGGAACACAGAACTACACAGAACTCTAAACTAATGACAGACAAAACTTAGTACAAGAAAACAAAAGACAACAAACAAGAGACAACATGAGGCAAAGAAAAAAAGTAACACAGTAGCACCAACCAGTACAGTACAGAAGCTTTACAAAAGAATTGTCTGTATAAAATAAATACTGTATACGTTTATATAACGTTTGTTTGTATGTAAACATTTAGATCAACAAGAAGTGTGCAAACAGCAGTTTTGTTCAAACTCAGTTTTGTTTTTTCAGACGTGTCTGAAATTCCTACTTAGTTCCTATTATATATGGTGCATTCTATCAAGGGTCAGAAATTACCCCAGTGTAATGTTCTGTACATAATATATGTTCATTTACTTGTTTATAACGGTTGATTTTTATTTTGTCAAATAAATAAAATGAATATGAGAGACAGTAGTGTGTGTGCTTTTTTTCTGTATTTATAATCGATTTATTTTTATATAATAACCATTGTTGTGAACAAATATCATAGACACCATCTTCGATACACGGCGGATGTTAACAGAGCGGCAGGCGTAACATTTATGACCAAATCCAATATTTAACATAGTGTCCAAATTCACTTATTAATTGCATTCCCTTATTCCCATAAAATGTGTTTATATGGGAACTGCTATGCACTATTTAGGGATTAGTGAATAAATGAAACGAGTCAGCAATTCCAGATACGAATTTAAGGTTATCGACTGTTTACTGGACACCCGAATGCAAAGCTGTTCAAACTTCCTGAAATGATGTGTGTAGTATCATAAAATCATACATATAAACACTACTTTCTTTCAAAGATAATGAAAACATACTGTAACATACAGACCAATTATCATTAAACACATCTGTATATTAATATACACTATTAACATATAAGATCAATATATCAACAATTTACGATCCTTAAAAAAAATTAATATGTCATAAAAAAAGGAGTGTATTGATCTTCATCTAGTTTAGGCAAATGGAAAATTTACTCCTATACCAATACGAATAGCTAGTTATTATTTTAACAGCTATTGTTGGCTTCTGTTCTATTTATTTACTAAAATATAGATATTTTTATGGTAAAAAGTGTAAATAATGTGGCTGCGTTACTTTCCGTACCTTGAAACAGGTTCTGAAATGTTTTATTCCTCATATATTGCAGGGATTTTCAAACAATTATAGCTGTCAGCTATTAACATAAATGACATCAATGTTTTTTTTTTATCCATTTATAATTACACTTGATATTGTGGGACATCCAGGATTTAAGGAATCTCCTGTTTGCTCCTCATGTCTAATGAAGCAGCGATAAATAGTCACCAGCTTGTTAATAATTCAATTTTATAATGCTGTTTTATTAGTATTATTATTAGGTATTTTCGATTTCTTTTTTTTATACAAAACAGGTTAATTATTAGTATTTTTATGGCTCATTAATAAAAAATCCTTGGACAAAAAATAAATAAATAAATAAATAAAAATGACCACTCCATATTCATGTATTCTGAATGGTTCAATGTAAAATGTACAAAACGCTTATAAAATGTATCTTGCATAAATAGTTTACAGAATGAAAGATTTTAATTTGTTTTGAATTAATAAATATAGATAGATTTATACTTTTGAGATTTACCAACAGCTGGAACCAAATTCAATAAACCTGATTCTGATTTAACTTTATTCTTTAAACAATTTTCTGGTATAAATCCTAATATTAGTGAAAAAAAAAAAAGATCCCAATCAAAATATATATATATTTTTTTTCATTTTAGAAAATGAGTGATGAAGTTTAAAAAGTGACAATCTGGCAACCCTGTATCGGTGTAACTCTGCCTTGTTGGATGTGTTTCTCTGGGTTTTGATCGGCTCCCTCTCCACTCTGATTCATATCTCTTCACTTCTCATGACCTGCTGCTGCTTTCTCGGTGGAGGAGGTGGCACTGATCCTTCCTCTACACCGCTCAGGTATCTACTCCGCTCCAGCCGCAGGGATTTTCCTTCCAGATGCCGTTTTATTCGGCTTTATTACAGACATCAGGGTCTCTATAACGCGTTTCTGCTCTGCGCAGCAGGGTTGCCAGGTGTTTACCAACTCCCGTTTGTTTTATATCAATGAATTAATGATACACAACAAGATTTGGTTACCTCGAAAAAACAATACAAGTTTAGAAATATAATCTCTCCCGTGTTTAGGATTCGGCGAAGTTTTATTTATGAAAACATCCCTGCAATCTGGCAACCGTGCAGGATCTAGTGATACCGACCTGGCAACCCGGACAGTGCGGTTATCGGATCACCTGTTGCAATAGGAGCGCAGAATGGAGGGATTTTTACACACTTAATATTTCAGCAATGTCTCTTTTATTGTGTTGAACGGTGGTGCAGGGGGATGCAGGAATGATCAAACATCACGTGATATAAATACAAATATTCATTTAGATTTATTTATTAGGTCATTTTTTAATGTTAAACTTCCGGGTTATAATAAAGCTTATAATAAAACTTAGAACTTTCTTCTTCTTACTATAATAATTATTTAGTAATGAAACATAAAGGGAAGAAAGAAAAAAGACTGACAACAGAAAGAGAGAGAGAGAGAGAGAAAGAGAGAGAGAGAGAGAAAAGCCCTGATAAATTCCAAAAATGCGCCTAATCATGTAATATTAATGTATTTAAAAGCTCATTGAAATCTCATGCGTGAAATCTCGCGATATTATGATATTATTCACCACGTTTTATTTCATGTCATTTATATCTTATTATATGAGTTATACACATATATATTTGTAATTATATATATTCATATATATTCACATTTCACCTTGAACGTTTTCCACGCAAAGCTCATCTATTTTACAAATTCAGCATATATACTTAATATTATATATACATAAAAGATATTACTATTTTAATTTGTATTATTTCATTATTTATTTAAACACAGCAGGAGCCGAAAGTTGTTGCCATAGTGACCAAAACCTATCAAAGAGGGGGGGAATAAAAGAAGAAGAAAAAAAATAAATTAAAAAAACGGAGGTCATCAACCCACGCTGTCTTTATAATATTATAAAATCCAGACATTTTTATTTATTTATTAAGTAATTAAAATTAATATTTTTTATTATATTTAATAATATAATAATAATTACCAAAAAAAAAAAACAGTGGGACGACGGAAAGGAGACGCGCATGCGCACAGACGGGAAAGTGGAAAAGTTTGACAGGTATTGTTTTATTTTTTTTCTTTTCTTTTAACGAGGAAGTCGGGGGTTGCCAGATCGGTTGCAAACGTCCCATTTGGGTAAATAATATAAACAAACTGTTCAAAAAATGTCGCGGTTTTAAAAAATATTAATCATACACCCAGTTCCACGTGTGGACCTCCCTCAAAGGGATCATGGGGTCGTTTTTAATACTTATTCACGATTGGGAAATATTCTGGATCTGGCAACCGGCACAATAGCGCTCAATGTCTGCGTGTTGGGTAACTTTTTTTTTTTT
>MU562658.1:1141002-1166002 GCA_024362625.1 Silurus asotus
TTTTTTTTTTCCCCACTTGTGACCAATGCCGATCTCCTGATGAATGCGTCCCGATCACAGGCTTATCGGATCACCAGAGTCATTTAGGGAGCTGTCTGTCCTCGGAAATTGTCTCTGAGACAGTGTCTTGCTTAATTCGCTCTGCTTTTGGGATTCTTTCCTTTTTATTTAAAGCCATTAAGCTTTCATTTTTTTTGTAAATCATTTTCACAAGGGGGAGAGACCAGACAAGGTAACAACATTTCTACAACTGACACTTTGACACACACGCATTTCTGAACCCTTTCTGAAAAAACCCTCACTTGCATCCTGCTACACTTTCAACTAGTTTATTATGATACAATATTGTATCATTTCACCATATACAATATACATTCATGCTTTATTTATATATCATGTATAAATAAACAGAGAGCATGTATAATAATAAAAACCCTGAGAGTGTAATAATGGAGGTATCTCACAGTCTTGGTGGTCCTGGGCAGGGCGACAGGTGGAAGGAATCATTTCCCCCAACTGTGACTTAGTCCAAATTTGTAGATTTGCCACAGGATTCGATCAAAGATCATTAGAATAAAGTAGGTTTAGGCAAATCCTAGGCTTCAGGCACACATGGTCCCAGTTGGAAGAAGTTCAGCAGCAGGAGAAAGTTTCAGCACTTAAAAGAGTCGGACGTGTTTGTTAATCCGAGTTCAAAATGTAGGAAACAAAAAAGGAAAAAAAAATCTAAATCATGATTTGGTGCTCTGGCTGGATGTTGGATCGGATTTGTGGTTTTTTAAGGAGTGAAATCCACACTGTCAGATCTTTTCGGGGGTCTTCGACGATCATTCGCGTGCTGAAAATGTCTGTTCAGGGCTTTGAAAGTGAATCCAAGCGTATTAGATGTTGATTTAGGGCTCGGGGAGTGCTGAACAGTGTGAGATGGTCGATCAGGGTGTTAGTGGTTACTTCAACACTGTTAGATGATAATTCAGGGTGTTAGGTGTTTAGATCAGATCTATTAGATGTTCATTCTGAGTTTTAGATGATAATTGAACCAGATGTTCCTTCAGGACTTTGGTAATTAATTCAGCACTTCTCGGTGTTGAGTCGAGGCGTTTCGGTGTTGATTAAACCCTATAAGATGGTAATTCCTTGTTTTCTGGTGTTAATTCAACACTGTTCGATGATAATTCGGGGTTTTTGGAGGAGCTATACGATGTTTATTTCAGGTTTTGGATGTTAATTCATGATGTTAGGTCTGTTAGGTGATCATTCTGGGTATTTGGATTTGAATTTAACACTGCTCAGTGTTACCTAATGGGTAATTTAACACTGTTCGATGTTAAGATGATAATTTAACCATATAAGATGTTAATTCAGGGATCTGGGAGTGAAGTATTAACAGTATTAGATCTTTGTTTGGGGTATTCGTTAGTTACTTCAACACTGCTGGATTTTTATTCAGGGTGTTAGACCTATTAGATGATCATTCTGAGTTTTGGGATTTGAATTCAACACTGCTGGAGGTTCACCAGGTCTGTTAGATATAAAATCAGGGTGTTTGTTGTTAGTTCAGTGTTTTACGATAGTAATTCCAGTGGTTTGGTGTTAGTTCAGTGTTTTATTATGTTAATTCCAGTGGTTTGTTGTTAGTGCAGTGTTTTACGATGTTAATTCCAGGGGTTTGGTGTTAGTTCAGTGTTTTATTATGTTAATTCCAGTGGTTTGGTGTTAGTGCAGTGTTTTACGGTGTTAATTCCAGTGGTTTGGTGTTAGTTCAACGTTTTATGGTGTTAATTCCAGGGGTTTGGTGTTAGATCAGCGTTTTACGGTGTTAATTCCAGTGGTTTGGTGTTAGTTCAACGTTTAAGTGTGTTAATTCCAGGGGTTTGGTGTTAGTTTTACTTGTTACAATGTTGATTCCAGAGGTTTGGTGTTAGTTTAGTGTTTTACGATGTTAATTCCAGTGGTTTGGTGTTAGTTCCACATTTTAGGGTGTTTATTCCAGGGGTTTGGTTTTAGTTCAGCATTTTACAATGTTAATTTCAGGGGTTTGATGTTAGTTCAGCGGTTTACGGTGTTAATTCCAGGGGTTTTGGTGTTAGTTTAGTGTTTTACGATGTTAATTCCAGTGGTTTGGTGTTAGTTCAACGTTTTACAGTGTTAATTCCAGGGGTTTGGTGTTAGTTCAGCGTTTTACGGTGTTAATTCCAGTGGTTTGGTGTTAATTCGATGCCATCAGATGTTAATCCGGGACTTTGGCGTCCACTTCAACATCAAAGAAAAAGTTTTAACCCGTCAAATCGGAGTTTATCGAGTTTACGGAAAGCTCACCGAGCGAGTTATCCAGGTGTTTAATCCTGCGATACATGAGTTCATTTAACTCTCTGATTATAAAAGCTTTAAACACCGGCAGTATGAGAAATAATCCGGCGCTGCACTGAAACGTTTGGCGCAGTAGTTCAGACGTTAAAGCACCGCTGTGAGAGTAAACCAAACGCTGTTGATTATAATCCGAGGCTGAGAGGCTGAGAGTCTCAATCCAGCGATCGAAGAGTGACTTCAGACGTTTAGATTATAATCCATTTATGCCTTTATGTGTTGTGAGTGTGAATTTATCCCCCTGTTTTATAATCCAACTCTAATTCTGCTCTTTGTAGATTGCAAATCCGATGAGTTAGGTGTTAACTATACACATTAAACATGTGTTAATTCTACTCATTATAGACTATAATTTGGTATTTTAGTTGTGAATTCTACACACTGTAGATTATAATCCAGTGTTTTATATGCAAAATATTCATTTAATATTTCATAATCTAGTGTTTTATGTGCTAAATCTAAACACTATATTTTATAATCCAGTGTTGTAGGTGTTAATTCTACACACTGTAGATTATAATCCAGTGTTTTATAGGCTAAAACTACACACTGTATTTTATAATCTTATGTTTTAGAGCAAAGTGTTTTAGGTGTTAATTCTGCACACTGCAGATTATAATCCAGTGTTTAGTGTACTAATTCCTCACACTGTAGACTATAATCTGGAATTGTAGTTGTTAATTCTACACACTATAGGTTATAATCTACTTGTTTGTGTTAATTTAATGTACTACAGATAATATAGATGTGTTTAAATATAAATTCTGCACACGACAGATTATAATCCAGTTTTTTAGTATTAATTCAACACATGACAGATTAGAATCCAGTGTTGTAGGTGCTTATTCTACACAAAACAGATTATAATCCAGTTTTTTAGTATTAATTCAACACATGACCGATTATAATCCAGTGTTTGAGGTGCTTATTCTACACAAGACAGATTATAATCCAGTTGTTTATAATCCATGACCGAATATAATCCAGTGTTTGAGGTGCTTAATCTACACAAGACAGATTATAATCCAGTGTTTTAGTATTAATTCTACACATGACAGATTATAATCCAGTGTTTCAGGTGCTAATTCTACACAAAACAGATTATAATCCAGTGTTTTAGTATTAATTCTACACATGACAAATTATAATCCAGTGTTTTAGGTGCTAATTCTACACAAGACAGATTATAATCCAGTGTTTTAGTATTAATTCTACACATGACAGATTATAATGCAGTGTTTTGGGTGCTAATTCTACACAAAACAGATTATAATCAATTTTTTTGTATTAATTCAACACATGACAGATTATAATCCAGTGTTTTAGATGTTTATGCATTATAGATAAAGATTCATGTGATTTTAGTATTGATTCTACTTCCTGTCAAATTTATTCTGGTGTTTTATGCATTAATTCTACACGCTATATTTTGTACTCCGGTGTTTTATGTGTTTAATTCTACTCGCTGTAGATGGTAACCCAGTATTTTAAGTGTGAACTAGGTGTCAAATGATCTTGCATGCCATTAATGAGAAAAAAAAAAAAGGAAAAAAAAAATGTAAGCACTAGCGTAGACGTGAGGGTAGCGCCAGCGAGTAACCTGCAGGGCCGCAACGCGATTGGACGATTTTTTACCACATGATGTTTTGAACATCAGGATTTCATCCTTTTCTTATATTCAAAGCATATTTGACATTCTGAATCACAAAATGATTCGAAGGACCGATGAAAGTGTGAGGTGTTTCTGCGTTTTGAAGCCAGGAGCTCGTCAGAGTTCAGACCCCCCCCACCCCGGCACGGCGAGGTGGATCGAGGGTCGCTGTGCTCTTCGCCCTCGCCTCATTAACGTCCCTCATGCTTTCTATTATATTACAAATGAACCTGCAATTTATTCCCATCTGATTTCAGTCAGAGTTTTGAAATGCAACTCGCAGCTGTGTCCTGCAGAGTTCCTGGATCAGTTGTTGTTGTTGTTGGTGGTGGTGTTTTTGGTTTAGATTAGACGAGGTGTAGCAGTGGGAACTGATCTAAAGAGTTTAGGGTTTTTTTTTTTTCTTTTTCAAGTTTATTCAGATTATTCATTATGCAGGTTCTTACCTGAAGATCTCGCTTTCTCTTTCTATCTCTCTCTCTCTCTCTCTCACACACACACACACACACACACACACACACACACACACACACACAGGCCTTTTATAGCAAATTAGAAACCTCTGTTTGAGCACGTGTGTCAGACTAACGCAGTCGCGACCTCTTCGTTTTAATGCTATTGAAAGTGCAGTACGCTGCTCACGCGTCTCGTCCCGCTGCTGAGACGGTGTCCAACCGGTGTCCAACAATTACTGTCATTTAATTAACGGATTGTCCCATCAGCTGTACAGCCCCTGCTATCTTCAGCAATCATGTTTATTTTAATCATCATATAAATTCTAAATATATTTTGAAAACACAGATTTATTTGTTTGTTTGTTTGCTTAATGATAAATAGTGAGCAGCAAGTAAGTATAAAAATAAAATAAAATTTTATATATATATATATATATATATATATTTGCAGTTTATCAACTGTTCATGGGCAGACGAGGGCAGTCTAAATAAAAATCAATAAATAAACAAACAAACACACGAATAAATAAACAGGGCTTTAAAATGGACTTCGGATGCTACGTATTATTTATAAATTTGTTTATTTGTTTGTTTGTTTAAAAACTCACTTACGTACCTGCCAAACAACTGACCTATTTATTTGTTTGTTTGTTTGTTTGTTTATTAATGGCAAGCTCTCCATAGATGAGTATGAGCCGTCCTTCATGAGCCGATACTCATTTTTCCATATTCTTTAAAAAAAAAAAATAAATAAAAAAAAAGGACACATTTTCATGCAACTCATAACATCGTTTAAGGTCCGATTTAATGGACGACATCAAGCAGCAATTTAAAACATTCGATTAATTTATTAATCTGGAAAATCAAGAGAAGCGTACAGCTGGTGAGAACGTGAGGCATCGTTCGTTCTTTAACGGCAAAAAAAAAAAAAAAGAGAAACAAACATCAAGGCCTGGTTGTTGAGAAAACACGAAATTTCATATCTCTTGTGCATGATGGGAAGACAAAAAATCAACAAAAAGAACATCGATTTTGTGCGAAAAGCTGCGTGCACGTCCATTTGAGTTCAAATGAATGGGAATGCATGCCAGCTTTGTGTAGCTCATGATAAAAAAAGAAATAAAGAACGAAAGAGAGAAACTCTAAAGAGTGTGAAGAGAGTGAGATATGACAGTTTGGTCTTCACCTTCCCTAACCTGCACCTCCTCCATTTTCTATTTGTAAGCTGTGAAAACCTTAAAAAAAAACAAAAAAAGTGAAAGGTACGCTACTGCTCAATGATCTTCTTTTTTTTCTTTCCTCTATGAGTGAAAGACGTGTATACTATATATAGTTCAAGACATGTTTTAGTGTTAATTTGGTAGCAGGAGATATGAGTCATCTGGTTATAGTGAAGTGCTTTATGATGATTCGGTGCATAATATGGATAGTTTTTGTGAATTTTGAGTCCTGGGGTCTTCTCATGTCCCTGATAGTGGGATTATATTATAGAATATTATATTCGATTATATTGTAAAAAACAATCCGATCAGTTCGTCATTACGCACGTGACATTAAAGCTCAGCATTGTGTCGGTTAGACAATTCATGTCCTTCTTATGTCCTGTGGTCATTATTGCATCTTCTACGCAGAAACCCAGTGCGTGTGGTCACATTTACACAAAGACGAGCATTTGGTGGCGCGTCCCAGATTCACAGCTCACATCACTTTGACGGTTTCTGTGTTTCTCCTCTCCACAGCTCGGCCCCCGCATCCCGGTCATGGAGGCAACCGATGGCTATCTAGCGAGTAAGTTTTTTTTTTTTTTTATTTTTTATTTTTTATTTTTTTTGCTTACTGTCCCCCTTTTCTTGTGTCTCACCAATATCTCAAGACCTTTTTTTGTAACGAGTAACATTGTGACGTACGTCAGCTTTGGATCCTGTTGATGTTTTTTTCGATTTGTATTATTTGGGGGGGGGGGTGTTTGACGACGGCCGTGACGTATGCATGTTATAACACGCTTGTGCAATATCAAGAGTTTGTCTTCCGTTGTTATTGGAACAAAAAAATTAAAAAGGGCATCATTGCTGACATTTTTTTTCCAATCATCATTCTTTCCAGTGCATCCTGAAGTTTTAATCGATAATACATCATAGCAGAACATATTTTACAGGCTGTGTGTATGTGTGTGTGTGTGTGTGTGTGTGTGTGTGTGTGAGAGTGTATGCCAGTGTGGTGACACTATCTGCTTCTGTATCTATATGCTTAATATTCAAAAGATCTACATTCTGACATAAATGTAAAGTGGGCGTGGCTTAAACATATAAATTTATAGTACATAGTATATAATAGTACATAATTTCAGCTTGAAAATATGTCTGAATTTGCTTGTGACAATTTTTTTCTGTTTCTATAGAAACTGGAAATTTTATATATATATATATTTATATAAAATATCCAGTCAATTCAAAAAGTTAACTTGTGATTAATCGCAACTAAATCGCACATTTTCATCTGTTCTAAATGTGTCTTAATTTAATATTTTTCAACTTTTAAAAACTCTAATCAACATAGGCATGAACAATAATGGATGTTTTATGCAAATGCATGTTTAATATTATTAAAACCAAACTCAACATAGAGCATTGTAAATGTTTTTAAGTAATTCTGCCGTTTCAAATGACGCAAATCGTCAGGACACCGAACCGAACTTTTCATGTTTCCACACGGACGGTTTTATTTGCCGGATTTTGGTGCTTGATTTGAGATTTGTCTGGGGTTGCATCAGTAAAACAAATCTTTAATGCTTAAAAATGTATTTCTAATTGAGTTGCATCGAAAGTTTTAATTTAACCTGTTTTTTTCATTAAAACCTGACATTTGTGTCATTTTTTTAAATGTATTTTTTAAATTTATTTATTTATAATTTTTTTTTGTTGCATTACACTGTAGAGGAATTGCACAAGAGTCTAAAATACCCTATCCGGCGACCTCACCCTGGTCAGATCACGTTCTGATGTTCGATCTGCAGTCTACGTGAAACACCTGCATGATTCGCGTGCACCGATGTAGGCGTTCCTATCAAAGCGGCCGCCGCAGAGCTTAACTGAACCGGCGCCAAAAAAAAGGGGGTAGAATTTTCAGCCTGTTATAACGCATTAAAACCCCTTTCGTTTCTTTTACTCTCGGTCTGAATTCTCTCCCCCGAGACGCCGACGTCGTCGAATTCTGAAAAGTCGATAAGCTGTGGAAAATATCCCTCTGAACGCTCTCTCTCTCTCTATCTCTCTGTATCTCTTGCTTTTTCTCTCGCTTTCGCTCATGCACTCATTCTGTTCCGTTCTGTTCTTGGCTCCTGGTGCGTTTTATTATCAGCACAAGGTTTTTGGTACCAGGTGCGCAGTGGTACCTTCCCACCTCCCCCTTATAGATTTCCTCAGATGAAATGGTCTGATAAAGTGTCCCTCATCAGAGAATTGGTGCAGGTGTCCTGGAAAACCCAGTCGAGCTCTTACACTCGCAAAAGCAGATCCATTACAAGAGGAACGGAATCAATTGCATAAAATCTTTGGCGCCTTTTTGCCTTTTTTCTTCTTCACTCGTAGGCGAGTTCGCCATTGTGTCGATCAACGACATGGTGGAATGTGAAAAATGTCCGACCCGAAAGAAGCTCCTAATCCCAGAAACGGTGGAACAATGCGTTTCGAAATCACGCCGCTCTCTCGACTACACCTCGGCGTCTTCAAGGTTCTCGATCGCGCTGTTCCTTCGGGACCTCCCTAATATCACCCGTCCGCATTTTTCTTCTGTTTCTATTTCCAGATCCTAACACACCTGACGCTCAGCATTCTGCAGCTCTTGATTACCTCAAAGCAGGTGTGCAGGCGTGTGGGGAAGTGGAAAAGAGCAAAAATGTGGACGGGCTAGAGGGTTAGGACGACGTAAAAAAAGAAAAAAAAAAAAAGTCGAACGCATGTATTTTTCAGACAAAAGTTTCGGCTTGAAAGATATTACAACCAAATTTAAACAAGGGATCGGAGTGTCTTCTGGACCGTCCGTGGTGCCCTCGGTGTCTTCAGGCAGAAATTGTGAGATAAACACTTTAGATGAAACAAGATTCTTGATTGAGCAGCTCAGCTTCAGATCTAAAATTTTAACAACCAAGGACAAGAGTTGTAACAGAAGGAACACTGTACCGAACTACACTATATGGTGTAAAACGTTTGTAGGCACCTCACCGTAAGATCGATATGTTCTTCTATTTGAACATCCCGTATACAACGTTGGTGTGAGGTCAGGTCTAGAACAATCCATCTGAGATGAGGAGGCCTGAGGTGCAGTCAGAATTCCAATTCATATCAAAAGTGCTTAATAGGGTTGAGATCTTCCACTCCAACCCATGGAAAGTAGATCTTTATGGAGCTGGTTTTGTGTACAGGGGGCATGTAAGAAGGAAGAAGGAGGCTTGTGAGATGTATATTACAACACAGTGAATTTTATTCGGGTTTTAATCGAGTGGCACCTTGGCAGTGCTTGGGCTTAAACTCTCAACCTTCCAATTAGTAAACCAGAACCTTACTATTGAGGTACATAAATCATATCTTCATGGAGCATGTTTGGGTCTCCTAGTTTAGGTGAAGGGAAGGTTTCTTGCTCATCCAAAGACGTCCTGTACAATCATGTGAGTTAACAGATTGAGGAGGAACCAAAAATGGGTGGAAAATTCCGGTTTCCCAATAAATCGGTCTGTCAGTGCAGTTTGGATCGTCATGCTAGCGAACATTTTCATCGGGTGACTAAAATCTGTGCGATTCACCATTTTTGCATGCTTCATACTTCTTTTTCTTCTGCTATTTCTCGATCTGTCACACGAGGATTTGCACTTCAGCTACATTTATCACATCTGTTCAGATCAAACGTTTTTGTTTTCTTCCTCAAGCTCATTTACAGGTTTGCGCTCAGCCCTGAAAGTGAAATGAATGCAAAATGAGCTGCTACCTTTTTTTTTTTTTTGCGAAACGAACGACGCGAGCGACATGTTTTGTGGTTGTCGAAAAGAAGGCTGAAACATTTTCCAATATTTCTCCCTGAAGGCCAGAGTTCAGAAACTGATCCGCGTGTAGGAGCACGCTGGAATTGAAATTGCGATCGTTTGTGCTTATTTTTAGTCACAGATTAAATTAATTTCATTCAGATTTGAACAAAGGGCCGATAATATGCCTGCTGTCACTCAGTTACTTCATTGGCGTTCCTGATCTTGTATTCAAACTGAAATCTTACGTTTATATGTGTATGATATTCGATTTCTGCCTTTTGGCAGTCGCCCAGCAGCAAGAGCTTGGTGGTGTTGGGATTTGACCTTGTGACCTTTTGGTTAGAACTCCTAGCCTTGTGCTAAACCCAGTGAATATCCTATTCACACAATTCACAACCTTATATTTTGAAATAACAGCGATGAGAGTGGCGCTTTATTTCTTACACTCTGATGCCGAATCAGCAATTTTTTTACTCCTTAATAGATATAAAAGACTGGAGCACTAATGCTACTTATAGTGTATGTAGCTCATTTGCTTGCTTTCTCACACGGTTGCTCATGCTCTCATGCTGTTATCGTTTTAACGCCAGAAGCCCAGCTGCTAGAAGGCTGTAAGCGAACCAGGCATTGTCAGCAAAATGGTTGCTCGTGGTTAAGGAGGTTGTGAGTTTAAAACCCAGCCCCATTTCACCTTTGGGTCCTTGAGCAAGACCCTTTCACTTTTACAAAACCTACAGAGTGTAAATATCATTTTCTGTACTGTAGAAAGAAGAATAGGAAGCTGGTTGAATCAACACACTGATCTGTCTCAAAACAGAGCGATTTTAAAGCGATTTGTATTAGAAATAGAGGTCTTTATTTTTTTTACTTATGGAATGTGGGCAACTAAACAAAAACGAGAGACAGACAGACAGACAGACAGACAGACAGACAGACAGACAGACAGACAGACAGATGGATATAGATATGTATGTGTTTGTGTTTATATATGTAGTATATGATACATCGATCTATCTATCGATCTATCGATCTATCGATTCTATCTATCTATCTATCTATCTATCTATCTATCTATCTATCTATCTATCTATCTATCTATCCAGTATATATACCCACAGTATATCACAAAAGGAAGTACTCACATTTCATCAACCTTTTTAGTATCTTCTCAGGGGACATTACTACAGTAATAAAACTTGGATATATTTTAGAGTAGTCAATGTGCAGCTTGTATACAGTACAAATTTACTGTCCTCTAAAAATAAATCAACATACAGCCATCATTGTTTAAATAACTGGCAACAAATGTAAATACCCCCCTTAGTGAACTATCAAAACTGTGTCAATATTTAATGTGAGCACCATCGTTATCCTGCACTGCTTTAATCCTCCTGGGTATAGAATTCACCAGAGCTGCACAGGTTGTTGCTGGGATCCTCTTCCACTCCTCCATTATGACGTCACAGAGCTTTTAGTACCTTCTCAGGGGACATTAGTACAGTAATAAAACTTGGATATATTTTAGAGTAGTCAATGTGCAGCTTGTATACAGTACAGATTTACTGTCCTCTAAAAATAAATCAACATACAGCCATCATTGTTTAAATAACTGGCAACAAATGTAAATACACCCTCAGTGAACATATCAAAACTGTGTCAATATTTAATGTGAGCACCATCGTTATCCTGCACTGCTTTAATCCTCCTGGGTATAGAATTCACCAGAGCTGCACAGGTTTTGCTGGGATCCTCTTCCACTCCTCCATTATGACGTCACAGAGCTGCTGGATGTTAGACACATGGCGCTTCTCCACCTTCCGCTCGATGATGACCCACAGGTGTCCAATGCTCTTGGACAGGTTGTTTCTTTAGCAATTGGTTTGCGTGGCCGTCATCCCACTTGTTGCAGCGGTTTGCTCACTGAGCCTCTGAAGCAGTGCTGCAGCTGTGCTGAACCCACCTTAGAAAACCTCTGTATGACCCTGACCACTGTACTGTAACTCAGTTTCAGGGTGTTTCTGATCTTCTTACAGCTTCGGCATCTTTGTGCTTTGAGAGCAACAATTCAAATCCTCAGACAAGTTCTAAAATATATCCAAGCTTCATTATTAAATTCCTTTAGCAACTTCCACGACCCAGTGATTTTGCTTGTATCGTGGAGCGATGCGGAAAACCATAAACATTCGGTTAGCATGGGTTTTGTTTAAATTGGACAGAGGAGAACAGGCAAAACTCGTGAAGCTCGAGACTCGAATGAATTTATTGTGTTCCAGAGTGCCTAAAGTGAGAGATTATAGCATTAAATACTCCTCTTTTTTTTTTTTCTTCATTAATAAAAGATTAGAATGGGTTTCTTTTAACCATGTGTCATCTAAGGGAGTTTTGTTCTTGTTGCCATTAGCTGTGGCTTTCAAATTAGGATACATTATTAAAAAGAAAAGTATAATAATGTCGACTTTTCGAACAATGTCCATTGTTTAAAGCACCAGACGATTAAAAAAACGACTGATTTAAAGTACTTAGGTTTGGTTTCAACTCGTTTGGAACTAACGCCAATAAAAAAGAGAGAACGTCAGGTTCTTCTAGCTTTTTTTTTTCTTCACAGCCATTTCAAAAGTATCCGAAAGCTTCTCGGCATATCTGCGAGCAGTAAACGACGCTTGGGTACGTTGCCTAACGAAGGGTTGTGAAGCAAAAAAAAAAAAAAAAGTGGGAGTGCGGTTCGCTTGTGGCACTTTGATCCAAAAAGACGCAGAGCCCGACAGGAAAAACCAGATCCTGACTCAAAAACCTGCACGTCTACAACATGCCACAACCGAGGCCGGGAGAGGGGATCTTGTGTCTTTCTTTCCTGATCTGAGATTGCAGCCGCTGTTGCTTCGCCCAACCCGAACGGGTTCAATGGCATGATAAACACTCGAACGGCGTCGTTCTAGAGCCGAGGAAGAAAAGAGCGATCCCGATAACGCCTTGCGCGCTAGTCTCATTGTCAAATCCATCGCTTAGCCTCGCGGCTCAACCCTTAACAGACAGAGCGGGCTGAAAGCCAGAAAATATATATATTAAAAAAATCACATCTCGTGTCCCCTTTTCTAACATTTCGTTCGAGTTCTTATCAAGTTCTCCAACTGTTTTTAAAAAGCGCACGGAACAATGGCATCGCTGGATTTATATATATATATATATATACATTTATATATTCCTTTTTTTCAACTTCTGCATTATGCACTGAGTCAGTGAACGATCTGATTATGACTCAGCATCCCCCACTCACTCCTGTAGTCTCCATCGGGCTTTCCTACAAGCTCTCGACTTGCATCAGCACGGGGGCAGCCGCTCGCTTTTTTTATATAACCGATGCACACTCGGCCCATCGGAGTGCACAAGTCTGGGTGTGAGGGTGGGACTTGGTGTCTGTGCATGTGTGTGTGTGTGTGTGTGTGTGAGTGTGTGTGTGGAGCGAATGCTCATTTGTAGAGTACAACGAGAAATCGACACAAAGTGGAACAGTAGTAAAACCGTGAAAACCGCATGCTTTCAGAGGACCGAGTGTGTCATCTCTCCTCGGAGCGATAATAGACACAGTGTGCTTGATGGATATCAGATCAGTTTTGCTCCGTGGTTTGCACGCTTTATCTCTGGCCTGGAGTCATCTGGTGTTCAGCTCTCTTTTTTCTCATTCTCTCTCTCTCTTCTTTCTCTCGCGTTCCTTTTTTTTTCGTCCTGGGTTGATGAGTCGATAGTCTTTGCCAAGCCCGATCTAATTCCCTGAGGAGGCAGACCGGAGTGGGAGGCCACGGCTACCTTGCGCTGCTGTTATGGAAAATCCTCCCCTTCTCCGTCACTCAAATCGGAGCTCTCGCTTGTTTCCCGTTGCCAGGGGACCGACGGTCACCTGAGATTTCCCTCAACCCCGGCGTGGAAACCCGACACGGACTCTGCGATTGGGTCATTGTCTGTCATTGGCATTGACTCTCTCATTCTCTCTCTTTCTCTTTCTCATTCTCATTCTCAGTCTTATAACCTGTAATAACAACTTTCTCAGTATATTATAAATCATTTTACGTTCTAACCTTTTCCCTCCCTCAAGTGCGTGACTGTAGTCCTATTACAGTGCACTGGGTTGTGAACCAATTATATAGGTTATAGCGGCACACACATCGTTTAAGAGTTATAATGCATCAAAGATGCATTGGAGCAACTTTATAAATGTTGAGGGTGCAGTCACAGTCGGTTGTAACATAGTGAAAAAACCCATAATGCCATGTACTATAGATGGATAGTAATACTAGAGGCGTGTCATTTGTGAATAAACTGTAATAGCGATGTTATAACCACGCTGGTTGTTTTTTTGATAGTAATACTAGAGGCGTGTCATTTGTGAATAAACTGTAATAGCGATGTTATAACCACTTTTTTATTCGTCCATTAGTCATATGTCAGTTTATAACTATGCTCACTAACGCTTTGCCCTAACTGTTTCCTGTCCGCTTTAAATAGCCGTATATAAAAAAGTTTACACGCCACATCATATAACGGTAGTACATAAGGTAAATAAAGGTATCGTTTAAAGGTTATAACAGGTCATAAAAACTGTACAGGAGTGCAATAGGTTATAACCTGTCCGTTCTATGCTATGAGTGTAACTGTGGTTATATGCTGTATAAATTATTCAGTTACACTCGGAAGTCTATAATGCTGTGTTATAACTGTCTCTGTGCCGTCTCTGTGCTCTAACTGTGGACGATTTGCTAGAAATAAGGTTCCATCAAGCAGTCAGTTATGAGCACCGGTTATAACAATGTATAGGATTGTAGACGGTTATAACCATCTGTGTTTTATTGACGCTCACCACCAAAAGGCCTTAGTATGTCTGTGTGTCATAAAGTGCAACGATCTGCCCTGACCCTATGCCCTGTAATAGCTGTCTACAAGTCGTTATGGTGTAATAACTGTTTGTTATGAGTTATACCACAACAGTGCAGGTGTCTCTTCTTTGACGTCATCTACCTCAATCTGTTTTATTTGTGTTCTCATTGCTTTATCGATGCTCGCGGTAGTTGCTTTACTGTAATTCTAGTCATCATCATATGTATCTGGCTATTATTGCACAATATAACTTAAGCTTTATAACTTCTTAAAATAATCCGTCATTGCTCTGTTATAACTCTGCATCTGCTTTGTTGATGTTTAGTCTTTGCTCTCCCTTATAACTCTTCTTATGCTCTGTGAAAACTCTTCTTATGCTCTGCTATAACTCTTCCTGTTTTCTGTTATAACTCTTCCTATGCTCTCTTATAACTCTTCTTATGCTCTGTAAAAACTCTTCTTATGCTCTGCTATAACTCTTCCTGTTTTCTGTTATAACTCTTCCTATGCTCTGTTATAACACTTGTTTGCTTTGCCGTATCTCTTCCTGTGCTCTTGTATTACTTTTTATACTCTGCTATAGCTCTTTTATGTTATAACTCTTCCTGTGCTCTGTTATAACGCTACTTTGCTCTGTTATAACGCTTCCACTGCTCTATTATAACTTTTTATCATTTGCTATAACTCTTCTATGCTCTGTTATAACTCTTCCTGTTCTTTGTTATAACTTTTTTATACTCTGCAATAACTCTTCTTATATGCTGTTATAACTCTTCCTATTCTTGATTGCAATACTTTGTTATAACTCTTTCTGTGCTCTGTTTTCACTTTTCTTATTCTCTGTTATAATTCCTTCTATTCCTGATTGTAATACATAATGCTTTGTTATAACTTTTTCTGTGCTCTTTTATAATTCTTCTTATTCCCAGTTGTAATACTTTATGCTCTGTTATAACTCTTCCTGTTCGCTGTTATAACTTTTTATACTCTGCAATAACTCTTCTTATGTGCTGGTATAACTCTTCCTATTCTTGATTGCAATACTTTGTTATAACTCTTTCTGTGCTCTGCTATTACTCTTCGTATTCTCTGTTATAACTCTTCCTATTCCAAATTTGAATACTCTATGCTCTGTTATAACGCTTCCTATGCTCCACTATAACTGGCTCTATGTTTTTGTATGAGGACGAATCCACAGATACTAATTTATACATCTATCGGTGTCCTGCTACATTCACACCTGCTGCTCCCCTGACATTTCTATGCTATAACCATATCTGCTGTCCCAAACCCAAACTCTGCTATTTCAAGCTTAATTATTTATTTAATTTTCACATCTATAATCTGTTATAAATCAAGAATAACTGCTGGAGTTCTCTTTTAACGTCCTATTGTACAGTCTGTTATAATCTGTTAGGGGTTTTTCTTCTCCAAAACCCTGCTCTGACTATTATAACTGAAACTGGAGATCATTTTTGACTAAGATCTGCTAATATTATTGCAGATGCTCTATGTATATATACTCTTGGATTGCTATATGCGCTGTTTTACACTAGCTATACTCTAATATATATATATACAATTAACTCTACTTATGTCTATATACAATATAATACTAATTTTTTTTGTGTCTATGCTCTGAGATAATTTTATCTATACGCTGTTATACATGTAGAGGTCCCTGTTATAAATTGATCTATTTCTGTTATAAATTTTTTGTCAGGTTATACCTCTGTCTCTACTCTCTCTTTATTTTTTTTTTATTTACTATTTAAAAATCGATGCTTTGGTATGAATTGATCACTACCCTCTTATTGAAACTGTTTTAAAGCTAAACTCTTAAGTCAAACTTTTTTTTTTTTTTTTTTAAATCAAAGCATTCTGAAAGCCGTATGAAAAGAGAACTGATCGTTGTCTTGCCGTACTCTGATCCAGCCGCTCCGACCTGTTTGAAGGAGGGTCCGACTAGACACGCAGGGCTCCATTACAATAGAGACTTTAACACTGATAGAGCAGGTGCTTTCCACTCATTATCAAACATGAGCTAAGCTCCAAGGCTCTCTGCTGTGCAGCAGTGTGTCCTTGTGGAGAATTCTGTGTGTGTGTGTGTGTGTGTGTGTGTGTGTGTGTGTGTGTGTGTGTGTGTGTGTTTGAAGTTGAATGATGCAGCCAGTCGTACAGCGAAACAGTAAGTGGACCTTGAGTGCTTGTAATTCAGTTTTCTTTCATGTGTTTAAACTGTAATGTATAGAGGGAAAAGAGAAACACTAACTAAAGGAGGGTAGGGATGTATTGTATGGTGGTAAGATATAAACTGGGGAAGCAATTTGTGTGTGTGTGTGTGTGTGTGTGTGTGTGTGTGTGTGTGTGTGTGTGTGTGTGTGTGTTTGTATTGTGAGGTTTTCTCTGAAGGGGTCGGGAGGAAAACAGATCAGTCAGGAAACAGTCGCTCCCCCTGGGCGAACGCGGGGCTGCGGCGCATAGTCATTTCAAGCCTCGAGTGCAGAGAGACGATGAAATCCAATCTAGATGTCAAGCATGTGGCTGAAAGGTTAACAAGCTCTCCCTGCAGGAGAGGAGAGGACGTCCTGCTGGCACACACACACTCCTCTAAACAAAGCGCACGAGCGAGCCCGGGCAACCGGAGAAGGCCTGTAGCGTACACCGCGGCGAGTGTAAGATGTAGTGTACACTGCGGTAGGAGGTCGGAGGATTGGAACACCGCTTCAGATTGGAACGACGTGTCTCGCCGCTTGACAAGCGGAAACAAAAGCCTCCGCTTTATTTTATCCGCATACACTCGCTGATCAAATGTTCCTGATCTAATGTTACGCACTGGGTTTAGTCAGAGGGGCCGCCTACACAATAATCCCATTTTACGTGCATGCGTGTTTATAAGTGTGTAGGCGCTCAAAAGCGAATTACTTCAAGGTGCACTGGGTTAGATTAGTCAAAGCGTTTTTATGATCGGGTCACTAACAAATACGTGGGTGGGTTTGACATTTGAATGATATTTGATATTTGAATGATATTTGATTTTATATACAGTATATTTAATTCAGAATATATAAAGGAGAACTTCCTGAACATAGGTAGAAATAGCAAAAAAAAGTGTATGTTTGTCTGTGTGTGTGTCTGTGTCTGTGTGTGTGTGTGTGTGTGTGTGTGTGTGTGTGTTTGTGTGTGTTTATGTACGTAAATATATATACATATATAATGTGTGTATATATACACATACACATATAATATGGCTGTCACTAAACATTTGTTGCACATAAAGGATAGATAGATAGATAGATAGATAGATAGATAGATAGATAGATAGATAGATAGATAGATAGATAGATAGATGAATGGATACATACATACGTGTACACATATAGATAAATGAAAGGCATATGTGTCATGATGCATTGTTTGAAATATATTTGCATCGTTAATAAACGATTTTTTTATTTATATATACTTATTACCATAAATTTGCTAAACTTTTTATTATTTAGAAAGTGACCAATCATTTGTGACTAATATTTAATACTTAGACTGATGTTTCTCAAACGCGTTCTCTCAGCACCACCGCTGCTACCTGAATACGACGTATTACAGCACTATAGAGACCGAGGCGTGAAACTCATTAAGTATAGGCCTGAAATGATTCCTTGAGTAATTCAGATAAAAAAAATAATTATCGAGGTAAATTATTTAATTCAATGCATAGTTTAGTCCATTTAACTACACACGGAGCATTACGTTTCCTCACGGATCATTATTACTGACGCACCACCCGCTAAACTCTGGAGCACTCCGGACATGTAACAAAGAAGACGCTGCAGAATGAATAAATGGAGAAACGGGGAGAAAACAGCGAGGGGTGAGGAGAAGATTCAGACCAAAGAACATGAGAGAAAGTTTGGGATAACATGAAGAAAACCCCGTACAGCGCATTTACCCGTTTTTTAGAGTAATTTGAAATTTCTATTTTTATTTATGATTTTTATTGTAATATTTGAAGTTGCATTTTGATGTAATATGGCAATTGAATACAGTAACTGAGACTTAAGGTATTTTTTTTTGGTATTTGTGTGTTGTTGGAGTGTCATTAAGCCACAAGGGTGTTAGTAAAGGCAGGTACTGTACTGATGTAGGTGAGGTGAGAAGGCCTGGGGTGCAGTCGGCGTTCACATTCATCTCAAAGTTGTTTACTCCATGGCAGGAGATCCCCCACTCCAACCTATGTGAAGCGTATCTTCATGGAGGTCATGTCATGCGGGAACAGGCTTGGGTCTTCTAGATCAAGTGAAGGGAAAATTTCATTCTACAGCATCCGAAGACAGTGTTTGTTCCACCTGGCTCGAAAAGATGTCGTTTATTATTTACGATATCGTAATATTGCCGAATTCTAGATCTGATTAGTCCGAATTAGAATTCGAGTGCAGCTGCTGGTCACGGGTTTATATTATATGCATTACTGTTTCCATAGTAACAACCTACACAGGTTTTTTTTTCTGTATTCAGATGTTTAAGGTTAACATCTGAGTCTCCAGTTTCAGCAATTCTGTGGCATATTTCCATCTTATTATATTCGAGAGAGCGAAAAATCTAAACCCAACAACATTTTACATGTTTATTGACATTAAATATAGATAGAACATTGACTGTAACTGAAAATGGATAAAAACGACTATGTCATACATGATAATGATGATGATGATAATGATGAGGTTTTAAATTAAATAAACTGCCAAGTCAGTTTAAATGTATGTCTGGGTCTACATTGTGTATTTGTGTGTGTGTGTGTGTGTGTGTGTGCGCACACCTGCAAGTTGTACACACACATATATGCACGATCGTCTACAAAGCCATGTCATTCGGTTTTGCCAAGACAAGGTCCTCACTATACTTATCTTTCTGTGTGTGTGTGTGTGTGTGTGTGTGTGTGTGTGTCTCTAAGGTAACGGCGAGTGCTCTCCCAGGAAGGAGGGCAGCAGAATGCAGGTGGACCTGTCTCTCCACACACACAACGGGCAACATTCCCAAAGTCCCACATCTCCTGCCGGTGAGTCTCCACCCACTGACACTCCCAGTACACTGTTCCACGGAACACACACACACATTCATTCGGCATGCACACACACGCTTTTTTTTTTTTTTTGTTTAATTACTTATCACACTGCTCTTCATGTCCACTCTGCTCTGCTCTGCTCTGATTGGCCTAAAGACAATAAAAAGGCCCCACACAATTTTGCACGAATTTCTCTCATGGTAATTAATGCAAGAGGAACCTCATTATTCCCCAAATCGCAATTATAAAAAACGTTTTAATGCTTTTGTAATGTACATGCATCGCATATGTATGTGTATACAGTATCTCACAAAAGTGAGTACACCCCTCACATTTCTATGTATTTCTTCTCAAGGGACAATACTATATCAATGTGCAGTTTGTCTAGCAGTACAGATTTACTGTCCTCTAAAAAAAAACTCAACATACAGCCATTATTGTTTAAATAACTGGCAACAAAAGTGAGTACACCCTAAGGGACAACAGCTGTACGTCATGTAACCGTCCTATTAATCATGTTTAAAATTTGGTGCTTTGAGCTCAAATCTTTCATACTGACCACTGGATGTTCAACATGGATCCTCATGGTTAAGACTCTCTGAGGATTTGAGGATTTAAATTGTTGCTCGCCACAAAAATGCTGAGGCTGTAAGAAGATTAGGAACACCCTAAAACTGAGTTACAGTACAGTGGTCAGGGTCATACAGAGGTTTTTATGAGACGGGTTCCCATCAGAAACAGGCCTCGCAAGTGTCCTTGTGCTGCGCATCAGGTGCAGAAGCTACTTCACACTGCTTCGCACACTGCAACAAGTCGGTTTGCAGGTCATCATCCCATAAAGAGCCTCTTCTGAAGCTGCTCACAAGAAAGTTTGCAAACAGTTTGCTGAAGAACAACCTGTCCAAGAGTATGGATCACTGGAACCATGTCCTGTGGTCTGATGAGACTAAGATAAACTTGTTTGGTTTAGATAATGTCCAGCATGTGGTGAGAAGAACCAAAAAAAGTGAGTCTTTCCAATTAGTGAAGCATGGTGGTGGTAGCATCATGGTCTGGGGCTGCATGAGTGCTGCTGGTACTGGGTAGCAGCACTCATGAAGCCCCAGACCATGATGCTACCACCACCAAGCATTATAATAAAGACCCCAAACAAGCTAAAAGTAAAGGTGAATGAGTGGCCAAGTTTGTCCCCAGACCTGAACCCTATTGAGAACCTGTGGCCCATCCTTATGCAAACGGTAGAGACACGGGATGTGTCCAGCAGCTTCGTGATGTCATTATGGAGGAGTGGAAGAGGATCCCAACAACAACCTGTGCAGCTCTGGTGAATTCTGTGCCCAGGAGGTTTTAGGCAGTGCTGGATAACAGTGGTGCTCACACAAAATATTGACACTTTAGACAGAGTTTTGACATGTTCACTGAGGATGTACTCACTTTTGTTGCCAGTTATTTAGACAATAATTGCTGTATGTTGAGTTATTTTTAGAGTACAGTAAATCTGCACTATCAATCTATATACATGTATATAATAAACAAAAATATCATAATGAGAAATATTCTGCCTGATATAATATATATTTTCATGCTACTTTTAGATAGATACATTTGAAATTTTTTTTGAAATCCTCTTTAAACTGATTTAAACTGGTGAGTTCGAACCAGTACATTTATTGAAGCAGAACATTTCAAGATTTAGGACAATGAAGAGAAATATAAGTTTAACGTGTGGATATGTTTAAAACAGATGAGCTGGTGATAGTATCAGTTTTGTTTGTGTGTCAGGGTTTACTAAGATTTCATAAATAATTAAATAAATAATGATGGATGGATGGATGGATGGATGGATGGATGGATGGATGGATAGATAGATAGATAGATAGATAGATAGATAGATAGATAGATAGATAGATAGATAGATAGATAGATAGATCGATACTCATTGACGTCATGCTAAAATCAGGTGGGAAGTATTGTGTCGATTGTTGCTGTTGTTCCCTCTAACGGTAAAAAGGCAAAAAAAATTCCCGTTCTTTTATTATTTCCCAAGAGAGAAATGCCTGTCCTCCTAGTGAGTGTGATTTCAATTCAAATCGTTTAATTTTTATTTGTAACAATGGACATTGTCTCAAAACAGCTTTACAGAGATGCAGTGTGTATAAATGTTTTATAAAAGAATGCATAAGTTGAGTGTCTTTAAGTTTGTTTCTTAGAATTGTAAGTTTATCAGTAATGATTGAGCCAGTAGTGACCAGGAAAAACTCTCTCAGAACTTCATTAGGAAGAAAACTTGAGAGGACCCAGACTCAAAAGGAGCCCAAATGCCCATTCATTACTGTTCCATTGTACAGTGAATGAGTTGTTGATGATGCTACGTATTATGACCAATCAGAATTGAGGATCAGATGCTTTGGGATCAGATGTTGGATTAAGTTGGTATTACTCGAATGCAGTATCTACAGACTTGATTCTTAACGGCGAACCTGGACATTAATTTGATCAGGTTATATATGTAACTTTTAACATGAGCTTGTACGGCGTTTGGTAGACGCTCTTGGCAGAACGTCTTAATCAATAAAGATATTCTGATTGTGTTTAGTATGGAGAGTAGGTACTGCTGGAACAGCTGGATGTTTTAGATATGATTCATAGATTGCTAGAGTCCATTCTACCACCACCACCACCTTGGTGCTGGAGCAGTCTTGAAGAGTCTTGAAGCAGGTCTTCTTTGAACTCTGAGAGATGGTGGGATCGGTCAAGCTGTGGTAGGGAATTGTTTTTTTGGCTTTGTAGCTGAGCTTCAGTATTTTCATTATGCTAAAGGAACGTAGCAATAGATTGAAGTGAGAAAGCTTAGGAAGGTTGTAAACAAGTTGTGCAGCTGTACACTGGTTCACTTGTGAAACCAGACGTCGTAGAGCATGCGCAAGAACGTATTCCAGGTTCAATCGAAATGTTTTGGGTGGCTGATTCGATCAAAAAATCATACATGCATGCTCCATACATAAATCTTCCTCCAGGACCTGACTGTTAAACTGCATTGCCAAAGTGGCACAAGAAAAAGGAGAACTGAGCAAACACCAGTGTGCAATGGACAGAGGAAGAAACTTTATCTTACCAAGGTTTAAATATATAAAAAAGAAAAACAACCACTCAGAATAGTGCACATCTTATCTTTCATCTGATGGACCCGGCATCTGTGTTCCTCAAAACCCTGAGCGTGTGAGAGCCGAGCCGTGTTTTTTGGGGCTCGTCATCGTGAGCTGGTGTACCGAGAAAAGGGAAGCTGTCAGATCGGCGTAATTGACATCGACACCCATACACATACACATACACATACACAAAACACACCGAGACCACAATCCTGTGTCGAAGCTGTTCTCAGATACACAACTGGTGTTGCACAGGGAGGGGTTGAGAAATTTCTCATTTATATTGAGCAAAGAGAAGTTGCTTCAGCGTCTTGGATCTCTTGCAGCTACACCGACTTCTCATGTGGCGTGCATTGGACTCAATAATGCGACACGATACAACGGAGTCTCGACTGCTGATTTTTTATCATACGTTTCTAGCAGGAGTCTCCAATATGATTACATTGTTACCCATGAGAAAGTCTTCTTTAATTATATAAGCAACAGATAATGGAAATAGTTTTTCACTGTTAGGACAAGGATTAATATGATTATACACTATATGGAGTATTGGGACACCTGATACACATATCTTCCAGCCTAATGTGGTTCTTCTACCCAATTGTAACCCCAAAGTTGCCACACGATTGTATACAACGTCTGTGGATGCAGAAGCCTAAAATCTTCCCTTCATTTGAACTAGTTCCAGCATGACAATGCCCAATGCATCAGCTCCATGAAGATATAAACATGAGTTGAAAGTGTGTGAAAGATCTCCTGCTCTAAAGCTCCACCCCTATCGAACATCTTTGGGATGAATGTGAACGCTGGCTGAATTAAACATTTGCAAATGAAAGGGCCGAATGTTTATTTTGTTTATAACATTATAATAAATGTGTCCCTTCATTTCTTCCCCATGCATATACAGTAGCTGTAATTAATAAACCACGACCCGTGCAGAACTACGTGATGGAGCATTTGATTAACGATAGGATTTTGAGCCCAGTGGAGAAACAGGAAATGCAGCTTAATAATCACACCATGCCCTTCAGCTCCAAATGTCCCTTAACCCTGACCCTTGAACCATGCGATTATAGCCTGTGTCATTACGTCATTATACACTGGAATGTTAAGTCATAATGGTGCACTGGACCACTTTTACCCCACCCTGCATTTAACCTTTTAAAACCTTTATAAAGGGTTCATTCCTTTGGTTATGTAGGAAAAACTATATACAGTATTTTATATATATGTAGCATGTTCTATGCAACAAACTCATAACGTAATGGTATAAGGATTGACTTTGACCAAACGAATATATAAAACTCCAGATGTTCCATTTTATTTTCAGTGAGAAATCCTTCCTTAGCATCAATAACAGCTTCACACACTCTCGTCATCCGGACAGTTTTTTCTTTTGTTTTTCTTTGTTCGCTTTGCCGTAGAGAACCTGTGTTCTTCACTTTTCTCATGATCCAGTTTATCCCAGAGAACTTCAAAAACAACCCCAAACCATTCGGCTTCCATATATATATATATATTTTTTTTTTTTTACTCCAAAGTTATAATTTATATCTGTTTTCTAGATATTCCTAGAAATCCTGAATAAATTGTATTATATTAAATGTATAAATGTTTTATATTTATAATGCAGTACTGTACAATATGTGTCTCTAACTAAGTACTGGTGCTGTAATAATGTGTTACAAAGTCTGTCCTAAGTTTTTTTTTACAGATATTGTAGGTTAAATATAAAAAAATTCATTCTAATAAATTATAATAAAAAAATCATAAAATAAAATAAATTAATTAATGTTTTACTAATATTTTAATATTTATTCATTTAAAACAATTATTTTAGAGACATATTGTTTAAACATTATCACTCAAAATAAAAAATACCTTGCATTGTATCTCATATCTTAAATTATTATTATTATTATTTTTTTTCATGAATACATTTTGAATAAACTAGCACCATAATGCAGGACTGTACACAAAGTGTCGCTCAGTTTCCTGCTGCTAAAACGCTCATAATGCATAATAATGACTCGGTACGAAGCGCAATGCGTCGTCCGTTCATGTAGGTTATAGATCTGGCCTCCTTGTGAAGCGTTATAACACTTTGCGTGAGATGAGGATTGAGAATTACCACCTCGCTCCTTTGAAACCCCTGAGATAAACGCACAGATGCTCGAACACAAAGTGCTGTGCTAGATCGCGTGTGTGTGTGTGTGTGTGTGTGTGTGTGTGTGTGTGTGTGTGTGTGTGTGTGTGAGGCAGAGACGGCTGAGTGTGGGCGAACTGTCTGTCTCTCTCACTCCATTTGGCCTCTTTGATCGCTAGAGGACGAGGAGGCTGAAGGATTCGGTACGTCGTTGTCCAGGCAACCGTTTCAAGTTCACCCAGCTGCAGCCGCCCCGTGTTTCTGCGTCTCGCTTTTATTTACGC
>MU562658.1:1171002-1183502 GCA_024362625.1 Silurus asotus
TTAAATTGACACTTTTTAAGGTTTTAATACTCTAAACAACATGAGCTGAAACTGAACTTTTGCCATGTTTCCACACGGACGGATTTAATTGCCGGATTTGCGCATCATGGCGGATTTTGGTGCTGATTTAAGACACACAAATGTTGTATTTTTCCTATATTATATATTGGCTAACATCTATCTATCTATCTATCTATCTATCTATCTATCTATCTATCTATCTATCTATCTATCTATCTATCTATCTAATTTTATATGCTGATGCTGAACTGAATTTAAACACCTGCAATATGCAATGAAAATAAAGTTGTATCTATTTAATTTTGCATTTTCATAACCAAAACAAAACAAAAACAAATGACTGCAACGTTTGTTCTTTTTTATGTGTAGCGTTTTTGGGTATTTTCTCCCCACGAAAGCCCGTATTAGGGAAAGGGCGCTCCTAAACCTTCTACAGAAATGCTTTTTTTTTTTTGTTTTCATTGTTGCATGCGGTCGAGTTGCGAGAGCCTTCTCCGAATTGCGAGTCGTGTTCAAGGGAATCGGATTTTTGGTTTGAGGAAGAGTCGATTGAACAACCTGTTGATGCAAGGTGCAGCAGCGTGGCATGTGAAACGCTCCTGCACGCATCGTTCCTGGGTGTTTCTTTGAAAGCGAACGAGCTCAGGCGTTGCGCAACATCCACTGTCACCGTCCTCAGACTTCTTTGGAAATGCCAGCAGGCAAAATCAAATATTTCATGCGGCTGCGCTGAAGGGAGTGCTGCGATCAGGCACTCCTGCTTAAGACAAAGGTGTGTTTTGCTGTAATATTTAGGATTTTCCCTTTTTTTTGAGAATTTAAGGTGTGTGTTTGATTTCAAATTCTCCTAACCCCTATTACTAGCGAAACGTCTGTGTTCTTTTATTATCATTTTAAAAAAATTTCTTTCGCTCCTTATCCTGCAGAACGGGATTATGGGTAGGAGGGAAGCGCCTGATCGAGTCTTTCTCTGATCTTTCACTCCGGTGACTCAAAGCCGCTCCTGTATAGAGATTAACACAGAAAGAGCTGATATTACAGAACAGGTCAGGCCGGATGGCGTGCTGAAACAGCGAGCCGGGACGTTTTTCCACCTGATGCGTTGTGGAGGAACGCCGAGAGGTGTTGCTTTTTCTTCCTGTGTGGTCGAGACGGAAAACTTGCAGGCCGGGTGCTTGCTCATTTGCGTCTGTTTTTTTTTTCTCTTATATGTCTCATTTGTGTCTTAGACTGTCTATTTTTGGCTTTGTGTGTGTGTGTGTGTGTGTGTGTGTGTGTGTGTGTGTGTGAGAGAGAAAGAGAGAGAGAGAGAGAGTGACATGTTTATGGTTCTCTAAATGAGTATGGAGTTTCTTAGATCAGACAGCAGGGCGGCGCTGCAGACACCCCTCCTGTACAACCTTCAGTTTGAAAGTTGCATGTTTAAATCTCATTCATTACATTAGTATCGGGTATTATAAGAGTGTGTGTGTGTGTGTGTGTGTGTGTGTGTGTTGTGTGTGTGTGTGTGTTAATGAGTGCATACTGGGTGCGACATGATTGCCCGGATCAGAAAACAAAAACAAGCCTACTTTCATATTATTACTTTTTAATTAAGAAAAAAAAGCACACAGGAGCAATTTGTTAACAATTACAGCTACAAATGTACTGATGAATGACGTAACACTTTTTATCCATTTTGCGGATAAAAAAAAATAAGCAAACGTTGTGGAGCTGAGGTCTAAATACGATTTGATAGATAGATAGATAGATAGATAGATAGATAGATAGATAGATAGATAGATAGATAGATAAATAGATATCTAATAAACAAATAAATGAATTAGTTAGAAAGTGGGAAAGTAATCAAATAGATAAATATTATAAAAATCTAAATAAATCCATGAAATATTATTGTAGTTTATTTAGTTTATGAAAATTATATTTTTTTATTTATATAATTTTTTATTTATAATATAATATATATATTTTAAATTTTATATGGTAAATATGTTCTATTTGTTGATGTGTGATATAAATATAATGGTTTATATATATATATATATAATGTTTTATATTCGTATTTGTTTGTTTGTTTGTTTATTTATTTGTTTATTTGTTTATTTTTTAATTTAATTAAGAACTTTTTGCTGTCTAAGTTACACAATAGCTTTATAAACTGGAGCCTGAACAGGAACTCTAGTGAAGTTCCAGTTGGACTCTAAGTAGGAGGCGTAGGTGTAGGATGAAATGATTGGTTAAATGGAATGTTGCTCCAAAAACAACAACAGGATGCCGATCCAGGAGCGTCTCTCATTATCCACGTTCGTCGTGAATTTCGAATTAATGTCTTGCGCATGTTGGTTGTCGAGCGATAAAGTTATATTTGTTAGTGTAAGATGATGGTCACGGTACACGCACCTCGCGTTTGCGATTTTAACCACATGAAATCGGGCGAAATCCGAGCTCTGCTGATGAGATCGGGTTCCTGTTACTGTTTATCAGGGTTAATCAGGACGTCTGTGTTGCTTTGAAGGTTTTCTGGCTTGGCTGTCATAGTAACTGATCAGTTCACAGTGGATTGCTGTGGACCGTGTGTGTGTGTGTGTGTGTGTGTGTGTGTGTGTGTGTGTGAGTGTGTGAATAGCATACATTGAAACAAATCCCACGCTGCCATCACAAGTCATGAATAAAAACCTGCTTGGATAGACTTGAACTTTAAAATCAGCACCACAGATGTGAAGATTTGCACGTGTGTGTGTGTGTGTGTGTGTGTGGGTGTGTGTGCCTTGTAGAATATCAGAAGCAAAAATTTTAATGATCCCTCGTGTGTTTCGATTCAAGCGCATAAGATCAAACTGGAGGAAGGAACTGAAGAGGACACAGAGAGAAAAGCCATAAGCCAAGATGAGACGGCCCACAGCGGAGAAGACGGCTCGGTATTAGAGGATCACATGATCGACAGCCCGAGCAACCTACAGGACGGTGGGGGAGGAGTCGAGGCCCCGTCTGACTCTGCGATACGACTGCCTAATGGTGAGTGTGTGTTAGGGAAAGATGCTGTATGGCAGCCCAGAGTGTTTTATTGCACTTTATACAGCAACAACAAGGTCCTACTTTTTATCCATTTATAGCTACATCTAATGTACAGCATCCAGGAAATGTTATAGCAGCTGTAAACGGTTGTTCTCAAGAAACTCGCTCAACCTCAAATTCTTCTCAGACACTGGAGATTCCTTTCATCAAGAGCTAAACTTATCTTCCTTTTATATCGTTTATATTTGCTTTTGATGGTGTAGAACGTTCAATAAACAAGTTCCTATCCTCGTTATAATTAGCGCTCTACGTACTTTACATTGGCATTTATGGCATTTCTCAGACGCCCTTTTCCAGAGCGGCGTACAAAAAGCTTTTTGATGCACTATCAGTGAATAAATCAACACTGGTGCACTACGCTACAGACTTTGGATACCAAATCATGAATTAGATTTTTGACACTGGAGACTCCTTCCATGAGTGATGTATATTAATATCTCATTCGTTAATAAACTTGCGGAGGTGGTCGCTCAGTGGCTAAAGCTTTCGACTTTTTGATGTTGGATCCAAAGGTCGTGAGTTCAAATTCCAGCCACGCAAAAAACTGCCACTCCGGGACCCTTGAGCAAGGCCCTTATCCCCTGTATATGCTCAGTCGTGTAAATCGCTTATATAGTGTTTGAGCACTTCATATCAGCGAGCACTGAGCGCCGAGACGCTCGCACTTTCTGGTCCTTTTCCCTCAGGGTTTCCATTTAATTTCATTAGGCAGCATTCATGTTAAATGTTCTCTGGTTGCTCAATATGTCTCCTTTCCACGTTCATTTCAATATCAAGAAAAATTTGTACTTATAGTACATTACATGGAAAAAGCTTTGTGAACACCTAAACATAATATTTGTATGGGCTCGTTTCCGTATTCAGTTTCCAATTGCTGTTATAATTTTTGGGACGATGTTCCACTGGATTTTGTAAAGATTTGTGCTCATTCAGAGACGAGGGTGTTAGTAAAGTCAGGTGCTGATGTAGGTGAGAAGGTGAGGAGGCCTGGGATGCAGTCAGCATTCACATTCATACCAAAGGTGTTCAATGGGGTTGGAGCTCTATAAATCTTCCACACACTTCCAACTCATGTAAAGCAGATCTGGCTTTGTGCACAGGAACAGATTTGGGTCATGTAAAGGGAAGATTTCATGCTACCAAACCCACTGTATAAAATTGTGTGCCTCCATCTTTAGGGTAACAGTTTGGTGAAGAACCTCATGTGGCTGGAAACGTCAGGTATCTCAGGACTTCTGTCCACATAGTGTAGATGATCTACGTAAATACGTGATGTCTTTCTGATGCACGTTTCCAGTTTATGTTTGCGTGTTCCCTGTTTTACCACAACGCAAAAAAACAACAAAAAGAAGAAAAAAAGAAAAGAAGGTTAACCGATGCTGTTGTGAAACTTGAAACCACAGCACAAGAATCACTTCGACGTTAGAACACGCCCGTGGAACATTCTGCGTCAATAATCCTGCAGATATCTTAATAAATAGGTCTGGGCATCTTAGAAGGTGCACGATGGTACATTGTGCTCGCTTTTAACCCGTACTTCCTTTACCGCTTCACTAATGGTTGTCCCATAGGCCGAGATTGTTCCTTCGGGGTTTCCAGCAGCGACATTTACACTTTTATTGGTGATTTGAGTACGTTTAGGGAAATCGGCCACTCTCCAAACAAAGAGTGTGTTGATCAGCCAGGGTGAGATGTGTGCGATTAAAAAAAACTATAACACACGTTCAATGGTTTCCAATGTTTTCTTAGGGACACTGTCCCTGGAATCCTCCACAACCTGTTCTGGATAGTTCAACTGGCACTGATTTGCGTTTATCAGAAATCCTGGCTCGGATTTCAGCTTTCTCAATACAAATTAACCAGAAAAAGCCCTTACAGTAGCATCTCTAGACATGTTTAGATCTTATCTAGAGCTGTTTTTTTTTCCAACATGACTTACATGGGAAAGCCGAAATCAGGCCGTAAACCTAATGAACGGTAACAGTGCGATTAAAGAAACGAGAAAAAAATGTCGCTTCACTTGCTGAGAGAAGGAGTCAGTAGAAGATCTTGAGAGGAGCGTTCAAACCCTGGTGTGCGTTGCTGCGTTCTGCAGCCAGCGACCTTTAAGGTTGCTCTGGAAAGCCTGTGTGGTAAGCCAGGCTGTGCAAAAAAAAAAGGACAGAGAAGGGGCTACGCTGTTGTGATCTAACACTTTCTCATCCCACTACTCTATTTATAAAAGCCCAACGATGCATTCTGAGAATGTGTTTCGATAGCGGTTTAGCACTCAGAGTCAAAACCAACATCTCATGTTCTTCCAGCTAGGGGTGGAACCATTAAAAGAACACACACACATACACACACACACACACACACAGTACAGTAACTACAGTGCAACACACTCGTTTTGTACATCTGTGCTTTAAATGTTTTATATTAAATCCCTTACAGTGTCATAGCAAGCAACATTCGGATAGACGAACATATCTACATCCGGAGAAACTCGGTCCAGTCCACAGCCTGGCCACAAAAATAAAAAGAATCCAAAGCTGTTGATTTTTTTTTTTATATATAAATTTTTAAGCTCTTTTTCCAATCAACACCAATGAGATACAGGCTCTGAAAGAACAATATGATCTTTCAAGTGAAAAGAACCAATTGATTTATTTTCCAAAAATCTGATGGTAAAAAAATAAATGTAGGTAACATGGTTTATGCTAGGAGTTTGGGCTGCTAAAATGTTCATCTGTCCATCCATCCATCCATCTAACTAGCCATCCATCCATCCATCCATCTATATACATAATATGGACAAAACTATTAGCAGGTGACAGCTTAATGGTGAAGGCATTTGACTTTGGGTCTGAAGGTTTTGAGTTCGGATCCCAGCCACACCAAGCTGCCACTCCATGTTTGGATGACATGTCCTTCATGAAGATTTAAATGGGTTGGAGTGGAAGATCTCCTGCTATGAAGATCCAACTCTATTGAACACCTTTGAGTTGAATGTGAACTCTGATTGCACCTCAGGTCTTCGATCTTATTATAACAGCGAAATAGGGAGTAAATGTAGAGACGTTTGAGCACAAGGTCGTGTTTGACGTTTTATAATACAATTTTTGGTTAAACATCAAGCAGCGTTTTCATTTGATAAACTCTAAAGCGGATCTTTTTTTTTTTGTTTTGCTGCAATCAAGACTTCCTTTAACAGGGTTTCTCAAAAATATGCTTGCATTACCACATCATATAAAAAAAATGCTGTCCTGTTGATCATAACCCGGTAGAGCATTTCCACACCTATTAGTCTTTTTTTTTCTCGACTGAATCGGATTCAAATTCACGTTTCAAAACCCACAAATACCTCAGAAACTGCAGCTCTGTGCTTTGGCTCAGTTTGTGTTTCACAGGAGTTCACATCCCGAACGACTATTATTGTTTGAGTCACTTTTTGGATCAAATTTGAGAAACTAAACCGGTTATTATGGTCCAAAGTGAACACTGATCAGACTTCATATTTAAAAGCACCATGAAAGAGAACTTGTGAACCTTATGATATTGTATGAAATGAAATTGTACTAAATATATAAATTCATCAAAACTATATTGTGTTTAATAACAATAAAACTCCCATTACGTTTGTCTTTATAGTTCAAATTTGCTTTTGTAGACCTTGGTGATGTTGGTATTGGAATATTGTGCTGATTATGGATGAACAAAATAGTTAAAAACAATTTCCTAAAATACAGTGTGAGGGAAAAAATTGGGAATATTGTATTATTTTTGTTATGTATGTTTAAAATAGGAGTTTTCCCTGATGTAGCGATTCATGTTGTTCATTTCATTTCACTTTTTTAATTTTCTTCTTTCAATATAAATCTACATCTTTCTAATTTTATTATTTATTATGTTCTGGAAATTTTTCCCTTCATCCATCTAGACCACGACTTCATTTTAGTTTTTATCCATCTCTCCATTATTCTTTTCCATTTCCCCTAAAGGTCTTTTATAACTCTCTTTACTTGTAGATGAACCGATAATTACAATATTAACGATGGGAAAGCAACCAACAATGATAAGAATAAAACAAAATAAAGTAAAACTAAAATAAAACAACAAGGAAAAAGTCTACAAAAAGGGTTGAATTCTTATAACAGAAATGGTGCGAAGTTACAAATCGATTTTTGCACCATGCAGCTGAAATTCAACTTCATTCGAAATGGTCTTAACATTACAAGAAGGAAGCATCAATCGAAATGATTCAAATAAAACGATTCAATTGAAATGATTCATTTACAGAATTTGGCAAAAGCCTTCATTTATACAATACAATTTAAACTTACAACCTTTAGTTAGAAGTCCAACATCACAATACTGAACTCTACACTACACCGTTAGGTCACTGTAAAAACACTGTATATAACTTCTGTACAATGTACATATTACATATTGTAAGTTTTATATACCTCATTCTCTACACGTTGTGCTTTACAAACATCTGCACTAATATTTCATTTGTGTATCTATGTAAATATACCTTACATACTGTACATCCTGCCTAATATTTCACATTTATGTGTACATATATATTTAGTGTACTTGTTTATTCAGATTTTTTTACATTTTTCACTGCATTAGCTTTATAACCTACTTGTTGTACCGTTACAACAGTGTCTGCACATTTTTTGCTGCCATAGACTTATAACTGTCTATCCGTCTCTCTGTCTGTCTGTCTCTCTGTCTCTCTGTTTGTCTGGCTGGCTGGCTGGCTGGCTGGCTGGAAGGTTAAGATTTACACTACTAGCCTACCAAACATGTTGTGTATCCCCTTAACACTATCTTGAGACAGTAGTTTCTCAGGTCCAGTTTCGAGTCCCCACAAATCAAAATCTATTTTCCTTGCATGCAGGTGATCGTCCGTTCCAGTGCAACCAGTGCGGTGTGTCCTTCACCCAAAAAGGAAACCTGCTGCGACACATCAAGCTTCATACAGGCGAGAAACCCTTTAAGTGCCCGTTCTGCAGCTACGCCTGCCGCCGCCGCGACGCCCTCACAGGGCACTTGCGCACACACTCCGGTACGTTTCCTCCCAGGACAACCGCGGTATATTTAAATTATGGTTTTGAAGGATTTTCCAGCCTGCAATTGTCTTTTGAGGGTGAGCTTAGTTCTGAGCCAGTGTGAAGAAGGTCCTGTTGTACCGTTGGAGTTTAAAGTGTCTTGAGCCGGTTTCTTAGCTTTAAATTGCTCCACAGAAGATGTTAGCTAGAAGATTATATATCCATGTGAAGGATATAAGTGATAGGTTGTCATGGTGAAGTTTTTCCACTCATCTGAGGGACATCATCTATTTTCTACTTTGCATCAAGGAATTTAAATCTGTGGTTGCTGGCTAATGAGTTTAGGATGCAGAATGTAATCTGAAATATTTATCTAGTCTTAATCTCTACCGTTTACCTGAGAAAAGGTTTGGGCTCCAACCCTCCAATGTCCATTATGTCTTGCATTCATCAGTCGCAAGTCTCGTGAAGGTTCTTAACCTTCAACTACTAACCTTGGCACTGCACTGTATTAGTGTATCTGATTAAGGAATAAAACAACTTTACATTAGATACAGAACAGTGGGCTTTGCTCGAGGACCTAACAGTTGCATCCTGGTGGTGCTGGGAATTTGAGCTCACAACCTTCTGATCACAATTTTAACATCTTAACCACTGAGCCACCACTTCGCAAATGAAGTACATCAGGAATTGAGATTCTCGAGATGTCAATCAAGTGTGTTTATTAGTATTGCTAGGCCACACCCACTCAGATTTACACAACCATTTACTACCTCCGATACCAGAGGGAAACTGTTTGCACCAGTTCGGTTCCAAGACAGAGAATGATGCATGTCTTGATGCTGGTCTTTTTTTTTTTGTATCTTGAGAGATCGGGGGTCCGATCAAGCCGTGCTCAAGAAGGACAAAAGGAGTGTGTTGAATGGAGTGTAGGATGTGATAAGTGATTTGAGGTAGTTGGGTGATGATCCGTTTTTTGACTTTGTAAACACAAGAAGCCAGTGAAGGGCACGTATGTTGCAGTGGAAGTTAAAGACGAGTCGTGCAGCTACATTTCAGTTGCAAGGCTTGAAAAGAGCTTGGAGTCAAACTCGGCAGACGTAAGTTCCACCAGCCCCGGAACTAAACATCTACCTGATCGACCTCTACACAGTCAAGTTCTCCTGATGTTGTGAATAAGAGACCTGCATGACCGAGTCAGCTATGCAACGTGGGCCGAGAAGGATAGGTTTTCTCGAATTACCTCATATTTGCGTAGATGGTAAGATTATAGGGTTCTCCACAGATAGCCGGATATCAGGGAGGGGTGGTAGCTTAGTGGTTAAGGGTCTGGAAGGTCACAAGGTCAAATCCCAACCCAATTAGGCTGCCACCCACATAACTAAGGCTGATATGATTCGCGTCTTGATGCATAGCCAACGATACAATACATTAAAGCTACATATAAGCAGCTACCCATGAGATACGATTCACCCCATTACGATGCATGATGGTCTGCAATTCATTATGGTGCAGAAAGTTTGCTTTTATTTTTAGACAGACAGCAAATCATACATTTACTCAAGTAGCTTCTCACCTTCGTGTGGCCTTCTCACAAACACGCCTTTGTAGTGCAAAAAAAAATAAAACTTATTACATAAAAGCAGACGTTTTTTTTCTGCTCTGTCTGCAGGAAGTCACAGCTCTACCTCTGCCATGTTAATCTATATAAAGTGCGTGACACAAATGCCTTGTGTGCGATGTACGCTTTGTAAAATCATCGTTCATTTTGCAGATCCCTAATACAGATATCAATCCGTTTCTGTATCCGTAAACTCTGAAAATGAAGCGAAATTATTTAAAAACAAGCAAAATACTTTTTCTTTTCTTTTTTTTTGTTTGAAAGCCATAACATTTTTACAAAACATTTACTTGTCAAAAGAAATTCTACTAATAATAATTTTTCAATTCTAAATAGATTGTGACATATTATATCATGATATTGTTACCATCAATGTATCGCCCAGCATTAATCTTAAGACCTTCGATGCATTAAATGTGTTAAATGTGTGTGTGCATGTGTGCGTGTGTGTGTGTGCATGTGAGCGTGTATGTGCGTGTGTGTGTGTGTGCATGTGAGCGTCTATGTGCGTGTGTGTGTGTGTATGTGTGTTTGTATGTGTATGTGTGTGTGTTGCAGAGCTGTGAGTGATGCATCCTATAGTGTGAGTGATTTCAGTGTGAATGATGGTGTATGTTTCAAAGTGACCACGCCATTTTCTTTCTGCAGAAGTGTGTGTGTGTGTGTGTGTGTGTGTGTGTGTGTGTGTGTGTGTGTGTGTGTGTGTGTGTGTGTGTGTGCGTGTGTGTGTGTCCACTTTAAGGGACTTTTACAAACTCTGTGGTTAGGCCACTCAGGACTGTGAGCCAAAGAACCGCGAGAGGAAACGTTCCACCACTCGCACTAGTTTTCTCACTGCTTCCCTTCCTCTCTCACACTCTCTTGCTCTTCTTTTCTTTCCTTTTCTCTCTTTCTCTCTCTCTCTCTCTCTCTCTCTCTCTCTCTCTGTTTGTCTTTCGTTTTTCTCTCCATCTCTCTCACATAACTTTTTTTATCTCTTCTCCAAACTAGGCCTTTCTTTCTTTTTTCCCCTCCTTATGTCCCTTTTTCTTTTCTTTCACTCCTTTCTTTTTCTTGTTCCACCATTACTTGACTCTCTCTCTCATTCTTGCTTTATTTTCTATATTATTCTATTCTGTTTTAAATTTTCTATCTTGCCCTTCTTTCTCTTTTATTCTCCACTTTTTCTTTTCTTTCTTTTTCTCTTTGTTTTTACTTCCTCACTCTTTCTCTGCTCTTTTTACCATTTATTAATTTACTCCACTTTCTTTCGTTTTCTCATTTCCTCGTGCCATCTCATGCCTTCTCTTTTACTCTTCCTCAACCTCTCCTTTCCCCTGCTCCTCTCTTTCTCCTTCTCTCTTCCTCATACCCTTTTTTTTGTCTTCATATCTATCTTTAACACTTTTCTCTCTTTTTATTTCGTTCTTTTTCTACCCTTATATTGACATTGCATCTACTTTATTGCTCACTCACATAATTTCTTATCTCTTTCTTCAATTCTTCCTCCTTTTCTTTGTTTGTTTTTTCTCGCTTTCTTGCTTCCTCACTTCCTCTCTGGTTACTGTCAATCATATCCCTTCTTCTCAACTCTATCCTTCACTCTTTTATTTCTCCTCATTTTGCAGTCACTTCATTTCTTATCCTTTTCTTATTTTTTTATTCCTTCCTTCTTTCCATCCTTCTTTCCTTTCTTTCTTTCTTTCTTTCTTTCTTTCTTTCTTTCTTTTGTTCTTTCTGTTTACTGTCAATCTTATCCCTTCTTCTTCTATCTGTTATCCCTTTGCCATAATTGCCTTTGCACTCTATCCTTCACTCCTTTATTTGTTCCCCTCTTTTGTTTTTTTTATCCCTTTCCAGCTCCCCTTCATCTTTTTTTTTTAAATTCTATTTGTCCTTAATTTCTCTTTCATTTACTCTTCCTTTTATCCTCTTTTGCCCTCACCATCATTCCCTTTCTTGGCTCTATATCTCTCTATTTGCCTTGGTTGCTTTGGATAGATTTTATTTTTCTTTCAATCTGTCATTTTGTCAAACTGGCATGGTGTGTGTGTGTGTGTGTGTGTGTGTGTGTGTGTGTGGTCACTGAGCCGAGTACACTGTCACCTCAGGACACTCTTGTTGCGACTCACGTTGAGAGCAGGAGTGTTCTCTCTCTCTCTCTCTCATCGTGTTTTGCTGCTTTTCTTTGTTTTGTTTTTTATATTTCCTGTTTTTCAGCACTAATCGCTCTGAGCAACTGGGATACGTATTTCTAGGCCAGATTGTTAATATGTCACATTTCTGCACACTTTTTCTTCAGGTGCTAAATTATGAATTGTGTTTTTTCCTCTATACTCCCATATGATCTTGTTCTCTGTCTGATTTTTTTGTTCTAAAAAAGAAAGATAAATGGAGGAAATGGATTTGTTTGGGACAGTTGACATGAACCCGATCCTCGAGGGTGTGTACTGCACTCAGAACTCTTTAGGCTTTACTTCATCTCTACTCTCGTGTCGTGACGCTGCCGCCGGCATAGTCTGATTAGAGTCTCAGACAGGGAGAGGGAGAGAGAGAGAGATAGAGAGAGAGAGAGAGAGAGAGAGAGAGAGAGAGAGACTGAGAGTGAAGGACACCTTTGTCCTGATCCTCCCTCATCAGTCTTGTGCCACCTGCACCTCACAAGAATGTCAGGAACTCAGGCTGGTCCAACCACCTGTTGTGCAATAAGGACTTTCCACCTCGGAAAAAATAGGGGAGAGAGAGAGAGAGAGAGAGAGAGAGAG
>MU562658.1:1186002-1213856 GCA_024362625.1 Silurus asotus
GTCTCTTTATCTGTCTGGCCATCTGTCTGTCTATCTGTCTGTCTTCTTGTTTATTTCTTTGACAGTCTGTCTAATTGACTGTCTGTCTGTCTCTGCCTGTTTGTCTCTTAGACTATCTCTCTGACTGTCTGTCTGTCTGCCTATTTATCTCTTTGACTTTCCGTCTAACTGTCTGTGTGCATCTGTTTGCCTCCATCTCTGACTCTTTGTCTGACTTTCTGTCTATGTGTCCACCTGACTGTCTGATTGTCTCTGTTTTTCTGCCTCTTTGTCTCTCTGCCTGTCTGTATGCTATTTTTTCTCTTTGACTGGCTGTCTCTCTGTCTCTCTGTCTGTCTGTCTGTCTGTCTGTCTGTCTGACTATATGTCTGTCTAACTGTCTGTCTTTCTGACTGTCTGTATGATTGTCTGTGTCTATGCCTGACTGACTGTCTGACTGTCTCTATGTCTGTCTGCACCTTTTTCTCTCTCTCTCTCTCTCTCTCTCTCTCTCTGCCTGTATGTCTGTCTTTGTCTTTCTGCCTGTCTGATTCTTTGAATGTTTGTCTTTCTAAATGTCTGTCTTTCTGATTGTCTGTGGGTCTTAATGTATGCCCCCACCCCCACCCCCCGTCTCTCTATCTGTTTCTCTCTTTTAGCACTCGTTGTCTCTGTAACTATTTGTCTTTTTCATTGTCTGCATATCTTCTGTCTCTTTTTTTTTGCTCTGTATCTAGTTCTCTGTCTGTCTCAACTCATCTTTTTTCAGTCTATCTATCTATCTATCTATCTATCTATCTATCTATCTATCTATCTATCTAGCATCTATTTCACTTTTTCATAAACATGTCTTTTGGAAAATCCTTCCTGCCCTTCGCTCCTCGTGTCGGCCGTGTGAGCGTTACTTTTTATATAACACTATATCATGTTTGTCACCAAATCAGCGGTTTTGTTTAAATCCCTGGTATTTTCCTGGCAATCACTTGGTCATTGTGCCTTTTTATTTATTTCTGGGGCGAAATATTTCCATTAATCACAGGGAGAATATTCTCATTAATCTCAGCGGAAATAATCTTGTTAATCTCAAGGGAGAAACTCTCACTAATAGGGAAATAAATACTCCTATTAATCCTAGAGGAAATATTCTTTTTAATTTCAGGAAAGAAATGCACTCATTCATTTCAGAGGAAAAATATTCTCATTAATCTCATAGAAAAATCGTCTTATTATTAAAAAAAAAAAAAACTTTTTTCAATAGTTTCAGAGAAAATAATATTATTAATATCAGTGGAAAATTATCATTATTATTCTCAGAGGGAAACATTTTTCTCAATAATCATTAATCTTATTAAGGCCTAAAAATAATTAATCTCAGGGTAAAAATTCACTCATTATTCTCATGGAATATTAATCATATTAATCTCAGTCGAAATATTCTCATCAATCTCAGGGACAAAATACTCTCATTAATCCTGAGAGGAAAAAATACTCTTATTAATCTTAAGTAAAAATAATCATTGTTTTCAATGTAAAAAATTATTTCATTAATCTCATAGGAAATAATCCTGTTCATCTCATGGAGGAAAATACTCTCATTACTCCCAGTCAATTAATTACTCTTAGTGATTTATTGATTTTAAGAAAATATTTTTTTAGGGAAAAAATAATATTCTCATTTTCAATATTTTCAATTTCTTTTATGCTCAAAAATATACAAAAAAAAATTATTTCATTCATCCGAAAGGAAAACACTCCTCTATTTCTACTTATCTTAGTGAAAATATTCCAATATTTATATTGTTTTTCACATTCTTTTATTATACACTTAAAAGGCATTTTAAAAATCAAAATTAATTGAAATTATTATTTTTTTTTTTTAAACATTGATCACACAGATGTGTGTTTTGGAGTGAACACCCAAATTCATTCACCTCTGACAGAGCTGGTGTAATTTTTTTACTTTTTTTTTTTCTTTCCTTTACGTATTTTACTCACGATCACACCTTTGTGGAAGACGAATACACTTAAGTTTCTCTCACTGAGCTTCTGATTCACACACACACGTCCTGATCCATCTTTTCTCACGGTGTTAGATGACAAAGCCAGTGCAGATTTTCATCTGTGAAAAAGTCTCCTCGGCCTCGTCTCATCCTTCTGCCATCTCACTTTCACTATCAGCTTCACTGCGCCCTTCCTGAAATGCGTCAGTGGTATTTTCATAATCCACACTCTTTACAGGTAACAGCACGAGTCTGATCGTAACAGGTGGAGTTTTTTTCTTTTTTCTTTCCTTTTTTCATATATTCTTCAGAATATGTTCTCACGTGCAGGTCTGCGAGCGGCTTTTGATGAACAATACTGAAAGTGCCTGACACCACAGAGGCTGAAGCGGCCCGTCGATTTGGAAACACTTTTGGCTGACTCATCTCGTCGGCGTTAGTGAGCCAGCAAAGCTTCCACATCTCAATGAATGAAAGACAGAAAGAGAGAAAGAAAGAAAGAAAGAAAGAAAGAAGGAAAGAAAGAAAGAAAGAAAGAAAGAAAGAAAGAAAGTGCATAGGTTAACGAATGACTCGGCACGTACAGTGAATGAAACTCGCGCTCAGTCGTGGAACATGACGTGTTCCTGGAGGAACTGGATCCTCCTCTTCATCTTCATCTTCCTCCTCCTTCTTCCCATCATCCTGCTGTGCTGGCCCACACTGGAATGATGGGCTGTTAGGGTTGGTGTGTCATCCTAGTGTGTGTGTGTGTGTGTGTGTGTGTGTGTGTGTGTGTGTGTGTGTGTGTGTGTGTGGGGGGGGAGGCTGAGTGAGAGAGAGATAGATGTGTGTGTGTGTGTGTGTGTGTGTGTGTGTGTGTGTGTGTGTGGAGGCTCAGTGTCAGTGGAACTGAGACAATGATTCACCTCACACCTGCTCTGGCTAAGCAGAAAAAAACTCCCTCTGTTCCTTTCTGCTGTTTTGAACGATTTTCCAGCTACTACATGACTGTAGGTGGTGTGTGTGTGTCTGTGTGTGTGTGTGTGTGTGTGTGTGTGTGTGTGTGTCAGATGTGATTGCCCGAGCCGCAGAAACCCAGGCTGCAATTAATTTCAATGTCAAATCCTACTGTTACTATAAAACTGAATTATTTACTTCAACCGTAATAATAATTATTGTAATAAAAGGTCTGCATGATACGAGCACTAAAAGAGTTACACATAAAAAAATTCAAACTTTTGCACATTTTGCCTGGAAATGTACTCGATAGTTTTTGAATGGGAATTTGGGATTAACATTATAAATAATTAATATAAAAAAATAATTATTTAAATCGTCCGTAAAAAGCTCACAGTATTGTTGGGTTTTTTTTTTATTAAAAATCTAATCCAGAGACACTGTTTAAAGAAACCTGACTTTTTTCAGCCATATGTGGTTCTCATTCCAAACTTTTACCACAAAATGTGAGGCCCATAATTGTATAAGATGTCTTTGGATGCAGTAGCATCAAACCAGTTCCAGCATAAGGATAGCTCCATAAAGCCAGCTCAAACTATACTGAACATCTTTGGGATGAATGTGAACTCTGACCGCACCACAGGCCTCCATGAATTTACTAACACCTTGAACGATTCTCACACTTCTTCTTCTTCTTCTTTCGGCTTCTCCCATTAGGGGTCGCCACAGTGGATCATCTGTCTCCAAACCATAAAGCCAATCTTTCACACCAACTACCTGCATGTCTTCCCTCACCACATTGATAAACCTCCTCCTTGGCCTTCCTCTTTTCCTCCTACCTGGTGGCTCCATCCTCAGCATTCTCCTACCGATATACCCCATGTTCCTCCTCTGCACATGTGCAAACCATCTCAGTCTCTCCTCCTTCACCTTGTCTGCAAAACGTCCTACATGCGCTGTCCCTCTGATAAACACATTTCTAATCTTGTCCATCGTCGGCACTCCCAAAGAAAACCTCAACATCTGTAGCTCCGCTTCCTCCAGCTCCACCTCCTGTCTTTTACTTAATGCCACTGTCTCTAAACCATACAACATCTCAGGTCTCACCACAGTCCTATAAACTTTCCCTTTCACTCTCACAGATACTCTTCTATCACAAATCACTCCTGCTATCACTCTTCTCCACCCACTCCACCCTGCCTGCACTCTTTTCTTCACTTCTGTAACACACTCTCCATTACTTTGCACTGTTGACCCCAGTGAACTCCTCCACCTTCTCCACCTCTTCTCCCTGCAACTGCACCCCTCCACTACCCTCCCTCTCATTCACACACATGTACTCTGTCCTACTCCTACTGACTTTCATTTCTCTTCTCTCCAGCATGTACCTTCACCTTTCCAGGCTCTTCTCAACCTGCTCCCTACTCTCACCACAAATCACAATATCATCCGCAAACATCATAGTCCATGGAGACTCCTGTCTGACCTCGTCCGTCAACCTGTCCATCACCACTGCAAACTGGAAAGGGCTCAGGGCCGATACTTGATGCAGTCCACCCTCCACATTGAACCAGTCTGTTGTTAATCCTGCACACTCCACTGCTGTCACACTGTCCTCATACATGTCCTGCACCACCTTCACATACTTCTCTGACATACCTGACTTCCTCATACAATACCACAACCTCTCTCTCTCCACCCTGTTGTACGCTTTCTCTAAATCCACAAACACACAATGCATTTCCTTCTGACCTTCTCTATACTTCTTCATCAACATTCTCAAAGCAAATAAGGCATCTGTGGTGCTCTTCCTCAGCATGAAACCATATTGCTGCTCACAGATTTACCAAAAATCACAAAATCAACACAAATCTCCAAAAAATGAAAGAAAGAATAGAGGTTATTATTAAAGCAAATCGAGACTTATTGTGAAATATGTTGTTCTAATATAACATTTACAAATCTTATGATCAGGTGTCCACAAACTTTTGTCCAGATAATGCATATATATATATTATATTTTTTTTATTTTATTGGACGTTGCATTTGCAACAAACTTGTGTGATTGATTATACAGTAATGCTCGACTCCAATGCAACACCTGCACATCTACTTTAAAATATAACACTTTAAATCCGTTTCATGACACCTGAACCGTGACACTGGTAATAGAGCCACTGTGCATCTTTGCTCCAAGTCCCTGTTAATTACCAACCGTGGTGCTAAACATTAGCAGCGTCACGCACTGATGCGGCGCAGCAGTACAACAATGACAGTTGCTTTGGACAAACACAAAACAGTGCATAATAAAGCTGCTGCTTTTTTTGCGTTTGAAGCCACAGCGCGGCCTTAAATATCACCAGGGGTTTGTTTCATAAGAATCTGAAGGGATTCGGCATCTGTCTTGTCCGTCTCCATCTTTCTTTCTTGGGTTGGTGTTTGCTCTTCGCTCATCAACCAATCAGTGCAGTAGTTTCAGTAGGGTTTTTTACTAAAATTACAGTTTTTTTAAATCTAAGTAGACGTACACCAACAAACTTACTTAATTACAGTAACGTGAGAGCGTGTAATTCATTACTTTCCATGTCAGATTACAGTTTAGATTGGATTATTAGACGATGCAGTCAGGGGTTTCCGCTCGGCCCCTATGTTGAATGTTTTTGGATTCTGCGTCTGCGTTTTTGCCGAGAACTCCACAGCGCAGGAAATAAAAAGCGAACGTTTCTGATTTAAAATGATGACAGCGTCTTATTGTCGTTTGTTGTGATGTCATTTGTTCCATGGCACTGACTTTATGACTGGGTGTGTGTGTGACGGCACGTAAGTCTTCCGCCGACCTCATGGAGAGTCGGGTGTTTTGCGTTGTGACTGTGTGTGTGTGTGTGTGTAGTGTAGTGTTTTTATTTCTGTGTGGGATTATTCTTCCACTCCGAGTTTTACTCTGTTGTTCTTTTTTCTGCTGACCCATCTCAAGACATATTGAGTTGCATCATCACGAGAACTTGCCCACTCTCTCGGTTGCTACCTCAGAGAGCGAAACTGCAGTCGTGCGTACAGTCTGAATGACTTGCTTCGTAGTATTACTAATAGACGTATTTCTTTCCTTTGATGTCCTCTCTCTCTTTTTTAGTGGGTAAACCACACAAGTGTAACTACTGTGGGCGGAGCTACAAGCAGCGAACCTCATTGGAGGAGCACAAAGAGAGGTGCCATAATTACCTGCAGAGCGGTGGCATGGACTCCGTCCCCAATCCGGGTCCGTATGCGGGTAAGTGCGTCTAGATTTCCATCTGTCAATGTTCTGAGCAAGTTTAGTTTATATTGGAAGGTGGTGATTTAGTGCTTAAGGCTCTGGGTCACTGTTTGGAAGATGGGAGGGTTCAAGCCCCGGGATCGCCATGTTTGGGGCCCTTGAGCAAGGCCCTTAACCCTCTGTGCTCCAGTGGGCACTGTATCATGGCTGACCCTGCTCTCTGACTCTAGCTTTCTAACATGACTAGGATATGTATACAAATTATTTCACCATGCTGGAAAGTACCTGTCAAGTTCAAATGAAAGTAAGACCAGGTCAACATGTGGCAAGTCGGCTTCATTCGCGCATTGTGTCTGTATTTTTGTCTAACAAGTCTGGACAGTAGGTTCATTTGAAATAAATCAACACTAAGAAGTTATTTCGCAAAAGACAGAGATGCGACAAGAATGATTCGAGTTCTACAGCCCTGAACAAAATTACATTTAAAGCACTTTAGTGAAATAAACCCCGCCCACTACCTCTCATTTACGTTTACAGCATTTGGCTTTATCCAGAGTGACTTACATTTATCTCATTCACACAACTGAGCATCTACATGGATAAGAGCCTTGTTCAGGGGCCCCGAGTGGCAGATTGGTGTGGCTGGGATTTGGAACCAAAGGCTTATCCACTGAGCTACTATACAAACTTTATCCTAATCTTTACTTTACTTTATCCTTTTTATACATAATGAGTCAGTAGAAATGGTGACCATTCTTAAGATTTTTAGTGTTCTTAAAAAATATATCTTTTATCATTTATATTATAAAAACAATGTAACATAAAATACCAAAAATCGGGCCAAAATCTTTATTACTATCCATCCATCTACACCTCCATTCTTCTATCCATCTATACACTGTTGTGAAGTCCATAAGAATAAAACTATTATATAGTGTATCATAGTTTATATTAACTGTTCTTCTCTTTGACAATATCTATCTATCTATCTATCTATCTATCTATCTATCTATCTATCTATTTATCTATCTATCTATCTATCTATCTATCTATCTATCCATTCATCTGTTTTTCTCTCTTTATAATATGATATTTTGTGGTGAGCCATGGCTTTCATACTACCAGTCAAACAACTATTTTTCCAATGATTCATCCACCCATCCATCCATCCATCTATCCATTCATTCATCTTTCTTTCTGTCTGTCCGCATGTCTGTCCATCCATCAATCCATCTATCTATCCATCCTTCTGTCTGTTTGTCTTCATATCTGTCCATCTTTCCAGCCATATATCCATCCATCCATCCATCCATCCATCTGTATGTCCATCCATCCATTCATCTGTCCAACTCTCTTTATACCATACTATTGTCTGCTGGGTCATGGCTTCCATACCAACAATTAAACAGCCATTCTTTTTATCAATTCATCTATCCATCCATCAATCCATCTGTAAATCTGTCAACCCATCTTTTGTTATTATTATGAATTAAAGCAATGGCAGTTTTTTTGCAATAAATACATAAAATGTAGTAATTTAAATATTAATTATTTTAAAAGACGATCGATGGCGTTGACATTTCAGAAGTTTTTTTATGCAGTTGTTTATACAGTAAAATGATTTTTTTTTAACGTTGCTGTGTATGCGTTACAAGCTCCGCCCTGTTTCACATATTATATCTGGGACACCTCAACGTCTGACCTCAATCCCTTTTTTGATAAGAGGTCATGAGGCTTTTTTTTTTCTTTTTTTTTCAAAAGCAGCATACATCTCCCATCCTGGTTTCAGTCACATCATTTGGCATTAAGCTTTGTTTAGGACGAACTAAATCGACTCTGCTGATGCTCGACTGATGTTTTGTGACGGGAATGTCCTACTCGACACATGTATCGAATCTTTGTAAGTTCATTGGCAGCATCATGGCAGCAACAGGTTAATCTGTAGCGCCAGTTTTGTCTTGATGCTATTTTCTGATGAAAACACCTTAAAACTAGTTCAAAACGCCAACTTTCCACAACGGATGATAATCTGAACCCCTGCAACATATTCGCTGAGTTGCACACATGCTTACTCTGATTTTTAATTCCTTTACAGCAGAGGTTCCTAAAGATCCGAGACCTCTAGGAGAGGTTCCCAGCATAGTGCCCTTCGAACGGCCGCCTGTCATCGAGAGACTGCAGGCCAACGTGGCCAAGAGGAAGAGCACCACGCCACAGAAATTTGTCGGTGAGTATCACGTTCATAATATGACAAAAGGTTCGTGAGCAGTCACCTCACCGATGGAAATACTGTAGCCTTACTCAAAATGAGAACCGATTGCTAAATATAACCACAAATATTTCCTTTCGAGGCAGAGATCTTAATGTCAAGTAAAAATCGTCTGAAAGCCAAAACATACTCTACTTGAAAACAGGTACTTTTTTTTGGTGGGGGGCAAAATGCCACATAATGGCTTATAAAACCAATTTATTACTAATATTTCATCTTTTTTTTTTTCTTTCCGCAGTATTTCGGTGTCGCCGTTTTCAAAGTGTACATTATGCAAATCCTGATGTTAAATGTTCAGTGCAGTGCGGTTTCAGGGTGAAAGTGTTTGCTAAATCCAAACACTGCAGGAAAGCGAAAGAGAGAGTGTGCCTAATTTGCTACAGCCTGGAGATGTTTTTTCCCCTTGTGGTTTTTTCACACCTGTAACTTTAATCGAGCAATGTGCAACACCTCACCACATCCACGTTAGGCAGGGGTTAAAATTCGCTCACCCGGCTCTTTGCGCCGGGGCTTTCCAACTTTATTCAGAGCAAAAAAACATCTAAACGAGAACGATCTCGACGTGAAATAGATCAGCTCGAATGCTGCCTTTAGTGCCGGTAAAACAGGGCTGAAGTACGTTATATACAGTTCATACGTCTTTTAACGTCACAGACGGGCATTTGTAAAACTGAGAAAACAGAATTTCAGAATTAACAGTTGGAAAAAATTGTATAGTATTTAATATATTAGCATGCTGCTGAAAAAATGAATATATGTATGTATATATATATATATATATATAAATAAAATGTAAATATATATATAATTAATTAATTAAAGCTCTTAAAATAATTATTTAATTAAAAAAGTAAAAATATTCTAATAAAATAAAATAATAATAATAATAATAATAATAATAATAATTCAAGTGGTTTCTACTACAAATACAGGATTGTGTGCAGGATTAAATCATTATAATCGAGTTATTTACTACAGGAATCTGGATGTTTAATGGTGTCCTAATGGTCCTTTATTGGTGTCCAGTATATACCAACATACCAGCAAGTTGCCAAAGGTGTTATATTGGTGCTTAATGTATCAGACTTTACATAACAATAAAAGGAAACAAATAGCCAAAAGAGACCCACAGGGATCAGAACATTTTCCATTAAAACTGATGTTAAATATTAAAACTTGAATTTTCCATTAAAACTTCCATTTAAACCTAAAATTAAATGGTGTCCTAATGGTCCTTTATTGGTGTCCAGTATATAATATGTTAAATATTAAAACTTGAATTTTCCAATAAAACTTCCATTTAAACCTAAAATTAAAAAATTTCTGCGGGTTTTTTTTTTATTTAATTTTAGTAAATAAAGATTAAACAAAATAAAGGTTTTGATGGGAGGAAAATACTTACGAGTTGCAAAGTCCTGAACCTGGAGGCTCCTTTTATGAATCCGTTCAGATGGAAACGCACGAAAATAGAACATGAATCAACATGGTGTGACCAGGCAGAATCTTAATCACGTTTCATATTTACGTTTCTCGGATGGCGTTTTAATCCGTTTCAATACTTCGCTAAGATGAAAGAAATTAAAGGGATTGCGGACATTAGGATGAATGTAAAATAAAAAATAAAAAAATCTGTGATGTCATATACATATATATATATATATATACAAGATTGGCATTTTGAACATCCAATTCCACATTTAATTCCACAACAGCTCCATTTGCTCTTATAATAACCTCCACCCTTCTGGGAAGATGTTCCACTAGATTTTGGAGATTTGTGCCTCATTCAGACACCGGGGGTGTTAGTAAAGTCAGGTACTGATGTAGGTGAGAAGGTGAGGAGGCCTGGGGTGCAGTCAGTTCACATTCATCCTTAAGGTGTTCAGTAGTTCTATAGCAGGAGATCTTCCACATCAACCCATGTAAACTATATCTACATTGAGCTGGCTTTGTGCACAGGGGTATGGTCATGCTGGAACAGCTTTGGGTCTCCTAATTCAAGGGACATTTTCCATAGTCATCTTATATAATTGTGCGCCTTCAACGTTTTGGTTGAGATCCACAAAAGTCAGGTGTTCCAATACTTTGGTGCGGGTTGGTTTGTACTTTTTAAACATCCCATTCCATATTTAGTCCCCATTTGCTGTATGTGTGTGTATATAGAGGGGAAATAGAGGAAACTAAATGAAAGGATGTAAATGATCTTGTTTTTGTTGTTTCGTTGTACTTTATTTCACGTTTTCAAATGGGGTATTTCAGACCAGAACAGGATTCACGAACCAGTTTCACTTCTGAAATCTGATCTGTGATCAAAGTCGTCTTAAAGCATACACTCGATAAACAAACCCGACCGCTGTACTGTGTATGATACGGAAGCAGAAATAAACGTAGCTCACTGCAAATGTTTATCAAGTAAAATTTACTATTTATACACTGGATTTGATCATTTTGGGGCTGGTAAGAATTAGCAAAAGTGGTTTAAACAGTATTCATTCCAATGCAAAACAGCCCAGTTGTTTCTTAGCAACTAAATCTTGCTGTTGATGGAGCGAGTTGCATTGCGGAAGAATTTTAATGCGAATATTAATGCTGGTAATAGTTTTTGAGAGTGTTTCCTTGAACCTTGGGGTCATTAATCCACAAAAACAAAAAAAGTGTGTCATTGCTGTAGAAATGTTCTGGTTTAAAATCCGCACGTTTGGTGACTGTTGCAGGAGAAAAGATGCGCTACACCTACCCCGACCTGAACTTTGACGTTGGGCTGAAGTACGAGAAGGAAGCAGAGATCATGCAGGCCCACATGATGGACCAGGCCCTCAGTAACTCCATCGCTTATATGAACCCCGACACTCTGCGTCCCATAATGTCTCACCCGCCGCTCAGCATGCCCGAGGTGGTACCCATGGTGAACCCACTGTTCCACTCGGTGTACTCACTCGGCCCCCGCCTGGAGCGCCCGAGCAGCCGCGAGTCTCTTCATCTTCCCCACCATCCGACTCACCAGCCGGAGTTTTCCACCCGGGCCAACGGCGCCATCGCCTTGGCACGGCCCAAAACCTCGCATGCGCTGCGGGGGGAGGTGCACGACGCCCGCGACCGCTCCCCCAGCAACAGCGGCCACGATTCGGCCGACTCGGCTCGCAGCAGCCCGCGAGACAAAGTCGCGAATCAGCAGAACGCCCGGGCGGCGATGGCACGACTGGACGAGAGCGCCCATCAGCCCGGGATCCGCGTCTTCGGGCCAGAAGGAAACGAGGTGCGGGTGTTTCAGTGCGATCACTGCCGAGTCCTTTTTCTGGATCACGTCATGTACACCATCCACATGGGCTGCCACGGCTACAGAGACCCCCTCGAGTGTAACATCTGCGGCCACTGCTGCAAAGATCGCTACGAGTTCTCCTCGCACATCGTCCGCGGAGTCCACACCTTTCGTTGAGGGGATCCGCCATCTCTCCAACACGGATCCCAGATACACAACGAATACATATATGAAGGTTTAGGTCCTGCAGGTTTTTTTTTGTTTGTTGTTTTTTTTTTTGGTTTTTTTTTTTGAAGGCGAAATAAATGGGAAAGGGTTTTTTTTGTATTACTTCTAACACCTACATGATTTGATGTGTTGAATTTCCTCTGCATACACAGACACTCACTGACTCTTTCTTTCCTTCTTTTATTTTATTTTTTTCTACTGCACCATCCAAAAAAAAAAAAAAAAACATTACCGAGCAGCTATTTTACCTTGGACATCATGAAGGGTTTTGTTTTGTGTTTCGTCTGATCTTTGAGCCTCTTTTTGCTCTCGTTCCAGTCGCAAAAGGACTATTTGAGATTTTTTCTATTCGCCATATGAGAGTATCAGGAACAAAGTGCACTTGCGCACAAGGGACCTTCAATAGAATGGGGGAAAAAAAAGACTAATAAATGTAAATCTTTCTTTTCTTTTTTTTTTTTTTTTTTTTATCGTGCTGCTGTGTTTTCTCAGTGCCTTGCCGATGTTTTGACTGTTATGATTTAGCGCTCGCCTTCTCCGTCGTCGTTTCAGGCCATGACATATTATAACCTTAGCATTAGAGGGTTTTTTTTTTATTTGATTACATTTAACTATGAGTACGTGCAGGATCACACACTCTGTTCCTCGTGCTTGTGCACCATCGTGATGTAGCTTTCTAGCCACATTAAATCCATCATCAAGCAGCAATTTATGAAAAAAAAAGTGCTTTCTTTTTTATGCAGCATTCTGCTTTGCTTGATGAGCCTCTTCATTGCACCGGTACTGTAGCACGACGTCTTATCTGTCTGTCAATGTAGCTTTTTATTTTTTTTCCTTCACTAACCCACTCGCTCACTCGACAGGTAACAATCACAGCTCGCACTTTATTACGCTGCGGAATTTATTACGCTGAATATTATTACACAAGCTCTGTATTTAGAGCGCCGGGTATTCGCTTGCTGTCTTACACCTCAGGTTGGAATTGACTTTTTACTTTTTAAAAAAATTGTAGGTTCTCTATTAGATTAGGTGTTGAACTTAAACCAGATCCACGGACCTGAAATGGTACAGCGGAAAAACCTGTATTTTTGTCGATCAAATGCTTCGTGCACAACTGTTATATATATATAAATATATAAATATAATAAAATCTAAAAAATCTAAATATATTATAATTCTATATATTATAATGTGCAACTGTTTACATTCCTGTACACCAACAGTCTGTTGTATCCACCTCAAATGTCAATTTTAAAATCAATAGTGATGTAAAATTACACTCCGCCCACCTCCAATGCAGCACTATAACATTCCATACCACAGCGCTGTTCAATACGCGAACCTGATTGGACAAAAAATCGGCATTTTACTTGTCACATGACCATTACAGCAGACTGAAATTTTATTTCTTCGCAAATCTCATCCACGTCAGAAAGTTAGGGTCAGAACACAGGGTCAGCCGTGATACAGCGTCCTTGGAGAGCAGAAGGTTAAGGGCCTTGCTCAGGGGCCCGGGAGCGGCGATACTGCGGCTTGTGACCATCGACTTTCTGAACAGGAAGCCAGAGCATTAACCACTGAGCCACCATGTCCCAAGTTAAATAGATTTTTCGGTAAATCCTGTTGTGAGTTTAAATTCTTAATATTCATATTGCTATTGTTTTTTATTTAATTCGCAATGAACACATTTTGCATTTGTTTGCATTTTTACGCAGGTGAAAACTCACAGCAGGAGCTTTTTAATATAAGTATGGTAGAGTTTCTTTTACATTTATGGAAGGAATCTCCATTGTTACGTTTAGGGTTTTTTTCTTTTTTAAATCGACTTTTTGAAAAATTTAAGAAAGAAAGCTTAAAACGCAACTTCTGTTTGTAGCTGCTGTACCTCATTAACATCAAAGGTAACTATAAAAGGATGAAAAAAATGACCATTCTTAAATGATCAGATTTAAATAATTAAAGATATTAAACGTAACTATAAAGTAATAAAAAATGACGTCATTATTTTTTTTAACAACACCCCCCCCCCCCCCCCCCCCCAAAAAAAAAAACCCCCCCCCCCAAAAAAAAATAAATAAATGAATAAATAAATAATTATTATTAGCAGCCTGCTGTGGTATGAGAGGAATAAAGAGGAATAAATCACTTCACGACATCCTGTAATCACGATTTAAGGTGTGCGTCGAGTTACACCACTTCGTCAGACCGTCTTGTCTTTCCACGTGTCATTCTCAGAGGTGTTTTATTCCTGAACTCGTTATAATCCTTTAAACGCTGAGAATATCGGTGTAACTGTCAGTGTTTCTGTTCAAACTCGTGTAGGACAGTTTCGATGGACAGCCACTTGTAGCTTTATTGCTTCCTGTTTCCTCAGAGCTTTGAACACTGTTTCTCACTTTTTTTTTTCTTTCTTTTTTTATCTTTTCCGTCCGCATGGCGATCAGTGTTAGCGTTGTGCACTGTCTGAGCTTTTTACTAACTGGATTATGGGTAAAAACTGTGAATGATCTCCAGGTCGTAAGTCGTAGCACTGATCAAACAAACGCAAACACACACACACACAAAAACACACACATTCCTTTATACATAAATCATCATTATGTATTATGTAATGCGCAGATTTTTTTTATTGTAGGAATACGTGTGCGTGCCTTTGGGGGTTTTTTCTGCGAACAAACACAAGTATTGAAAGTCAGTAATGAATCGACCGGCTGTATGTATTTTATTCAGATTCATTTTCATCTTTTCTTTTTTTTTTTTTTTTTTGTGCACTGTAGCTTTAAGTGGAAAATGACATTGTCGTTACATATCATGACTTTCACTCATGGCTTATGTTGAAAAAAAATTATTAAAAACAAATGGAAAAAGGACCAAAAAAAAAAAAAGGACTCAAAGAAGGAGGTGAAGGATGCATCGACGTAAAGACTATGTTTACAGCCACAAGAGCACGAGTGTTTGTTTATTGAATCTACACTGTGGGATGAGTGGAGCGTACTTGAAGTAAAATCAGTGGCACTCCGAGTCTAGCTTATTACATTCACGTGTACGAGGGTTGAGATTTTAACATTACTGTAAATATATATATTTTTGTGAAAGAAGTGTTTTTTTGTTTTTTTTATGAATGTGGGCCTCACGATCAGCAAAATGAGGTCTCGCAGTATATCTTTTATATATATATATATATATAATAAAAATGTTGGTGATGACAGGAAGTGGCAGCATTTTCGCACATGCGCAGTACAAATCGTGTTTCCAGGACAGATCGTGTAGTGGTGAAGACGGAAAAGATGGAGATGGAATAAATGTCCATCAGGTCCATATGAAGCGGAGAAGGGCTCCATCAGGAACAACTGACCTGGGGAAACACTTGTATTCAGAAACGAATCGCAGTTCGAGATGGGAAAATAAAGACGGCTTACTGTGTGAACACTGGACTCTTTTCGACAACGCCCAGACGGACGTCTGGTTTCCTCTCTCGGCTCGCACCCGGAACACCTTCCCGTAGTAATCCTCAGCGGTCGCCGAGAAGTTGAACCGCTTCGAAGAGCCTCGACTGACAATGTGCCAGTCGTTCAACGTCCTGAAATTGTGGGGAAAGATGTTCTTCCGATCAAATCCAAAACAAATAGAGTTCAAACATCGACTACGATTACATTTAAGGAGGTTGGTAGGCTCCCTTATCCAGATCAACTTACATTTATCTCATTCATACAACTGAGCAGCTATGAGGTTAAGGGCCTTGCTTAGGGGCCCAAAAATTGGCAGCTTGGTGTGGCTGGGATTTGAACTCACAACCTTCGGAGCCAATGCCTTAACCACTATGCTACCACTTCAAAGCTACTGGCTCCACTACTATGATCTATAATTTAATCCTGACTTAATTTCCTGTCATTCCTGCCAGACTGAGCAACTGACCACCAGGCAGAATTTCAAGTATTTGACTTACGTGTTGAACTGAACGACATAAATGACGTCCGTGGGGTCTTCCGGTTGGCTCCAGCTCAACACTGACGATTCGACTTTGACCTTTTTTGGCTGTGCCAACTCGCTCAAACATTCTGAAAACAAAATACAGCCTTATGTAGAATCGATAGTTTACATAAAAAGATACAAAATAAAATAAATCAATTCGGAGTATATATATATATATATATAAAAAATTATCATATTAAAGGGTGTAAAAACTTTTACACTCGACTGTGCTACTTAAAAACGAGAGCTGTGCCGTGCCCTAAATAATTAAATATATAGCTGTATAAACAATAGAAACCAGTTGATTGATTGGACTGTTTTCATTGATTTACTGATTCAGTCACATTTCTTGGGCATAATTATGCATTTTACTGGAATAAATAAATAAATAAATAAATAAAGTCACACCAAATAATATAAAGAAGTCTGACAACAATATATCTTCAAATCTTTTGGACAGTTGAGTAAAAAGTGCACTGGCAAATCAGAAACAATGAGAGCGGATCGGGAAGAGTGTGTGTGTGTGTGTGTGTGTGTGTGTGTGTGTGTTACTGTGTGTGGTTCTTCCCCAAACTGTTCACACAAAGTTGGAAGCACACAATTGGATATGATGTACTTGGATGTAGAATTACATTTTCCCTTCACTTGAACTAGGAGACCCAAACCAGTTCCAGCCTGAAAATGCCACCAGCTCCATGAAGATTTACTTTACATGGTTTGGAGTGAAGATCTGCAAGCACTATTAAGATGAATGTGAATACTGAGTGCACCTCAGGCCTCCTCACCTCACCTACATCAGTACCTGACTTTACTCACACCTTCTTCTCTGAATGAGCACAAAATCTCCACAGAATCTGGTGGAACATCTTCCCAGAAGAGTGGAGCTCATAATATCAGCAAATGAACACTAAATGTTGAATGGGATGTTCAAAAAGGAATCTTTGATCAGGTCTCTATGAACGTGTCTGTATAGTGCACTGTATATATGCTCTGTATTGAATCTTCTCTAAAATGAGCAAAAAAACTTTATTTTTGAGATATTGCATGTGTCAGAATTTTTTTTTCTGATCTAATAGTGTGGATGTTTGTTTTGTTATTGTTTTGTTTTTTAATTGTCCGAATCATTTCTGTTCCCTCGATTCTCACTCGTTCTCGTGAATACTCATCATTCTCACCTGGAGCTCATTAAAGCATTGTCTATTGAAACGCTTTTCAACCCCAGGACTGCTTGTCATTGGGTGTCGTTGGTTTTAATCTGCATGAGTGTGCAAATTGTGAATCACTTTCAGCTGGTTCAGCCTGGGGAGTCTGACTCTTGGCATGACTCACTGATCCAGCTCTGCTAGGTTTAGATTTCAGAGATACTCAGACACCCTGGGACATTTTTTTAGTTATAATCTAGCAGCCCTATTTTCAGGGCAGCATTTTACTTTGTAGCCAACTGGAGGCCGCCGTTTACCTCCTGAGTGTTTCCTATTCCAAATAAACATCTAAGCTACAGGTGTGGGAGGTGGTAGGTTAAAGGTTAAGACGTTGGACTTTGCATCCAAAGGTTGTGAGTTCAGATCCTAGCTACAACCAGCTACAACCAGCAAGGCTGCTCTTCATAATGGCTTATGCCGTGAATAAGTAAATGTGTATCACCCTGTTCTGTGCATTTGCCGGAACACAAAGCAGCAGTTTCATTGCTAGTATCAAGCAGCCAAACAAAATTTACTTTAGGATTTTGTCAGTTTTGTGCAAATCCACCACAATTAGTAAAAACTTTCTTTCGGCTTCTCCCATTAGGGGTCGCCACAGTGGATCCTCTGCATGTTTGATTTGGCATGTTTTTATGCTGGATGCCCTTCCTAACACAACCCTTCCCCTTTATGTGGGCTTGGGACCGGCACTAAGAATGGCTGGTGTTGGTTCCCTGACCGGGGATCAAACCCGGGCCGCAGCGGTGAGAGCGCCACATCCTAACCACTAGACCACCAGGGACCCTAAATCCACCACAATTAGTAATAGGACAAATTTCTAACTTTAAAAAAGTACATTTGTATTGTTATCAACCTACCCAGGTTTTCCCACTGCACTCCACTGTTGCAATCCCTCCACTGGCTTCCGATTAAACCACCCCTTAACATCCCAGGACCCCTCTGCCTTTCAGTGATCACACCCAGCACTGCATTACGCTTCCTTTAATCCTAAACCACCACTTGACTGGTCCCACCCACTTTAAGTATACAAGAAAGCTTCAAGACTTTCTCTGTCCTGGCACACGGGAACTTCCACCTGGGGTCTCTAACAGTTTTCAAACCATGGTTTCAGCCCAACCTCTTCCAGCAATACTGAACTTGGTACTTGTGTTAAAAAGACTTGATTTTTTTTGCCTAGTTTTAAACTGATCTTATCATTATGTATTTCTTGTTTTGAATAAGAGTATCTGCCTAATACAATATCCAAATCTTGCATCTGTACTTATCAGCCCTTGTTATACTGATTACGATTTGCTGTGATTTTCTGTTTCCTGATGACTATGCTCTTTATTCTGAAACCCATGTTTGATTTACATGAAATAAAGAACAGTGAGAAGAACTTGTGTCCTTTTTCATCTGTACGTACATACTAACTGTGATGGTTAATGTCATGTGGGAGGTTGTAGCTCATAGTTAAGTATCAGGATTTCAATTAAGAAGGTTGGGGGTTTAAGCCCTGGTATCGCTAAGCTGCTATACTTGGGGCCCTCGAGTAACATGGCTGACCCTGCACTCTGACCCCAGCTTACTCACATCGCTAGAATATGAAAATAAAGAATTACTGTGCTGTAAATAGCTTCTTTCTTTCTTTTATTTAGAGTCCAGTCTGGCTGTAATGCTGAGTTGTGACGATGTGTATTGTTTCTGTACGCTGTAGACATCAATTTGAATTACCTTGAGCGTTAAAGATCCGTCGAGGAACCATCTAGGCAACTCGTTGCAAGTAAAAGCCCTATTAAAAAATGTAATACATATCAATTTCCCAGCGGTTCTAAAGGTTATCGCAGCCCTCTAGATCTGACAACTGTTGCATCTTTTGTGCCATAACAACAACATCACGGTGGCTTCCTTCGCTGACCTTTTCATGCGCTTGTGGTCCCTACACCACACACAAATGCCAGATGATGGGTATCTCCTCGATCTGTTTCTTGTTTGTAAAGCTGGCATCCCCCTAACCCACCCCTCCTCTCCCCCCTCCCCTTCTATCTTCATCAGATGCTACGATCTTCTCTGAAGATGCCTGTGCTCTTTCTGAAGCCCCTCAAAGAAACCTGCACGCACGCACGCATTATGTGAAATGCTCATTGTTTACGCATTAAAAGGGGTTGCGATGGTTGCGATAACATGTCACTTGTGCAATTGTATCTCCTGCTCTACTCTCTTTTTTTTTGTTTTTTGAGCTTGCTTCGAAACGTCCTTCTTTTGTTTTCTAGATTAACAGCTTGTAGCTGAGCTGATCGAGCGTGCACATGACTCACATCCTGGCTGGTAAAGTTTATCTCTTTAACTGCCTTATTTTTGCTTCGCTTTGATTTTTTTAGGAGGTCGACCCGAATGCTGGCTCTGCTCCGGTCTTGCAAAGCTTTCTAGCATGGCATTGCAGAGGTTAAAGACATTTCAGATTTGACATGACTTTGTACACTTGGATTTGTTCCATGCTCTGCTTGATTGGTTTAGGACCGACATAAAAGCATGCATGAATTATACAAAAATAAAACTGAATTCAAATGTAGTTAGCTACACACTTGATATTGGTTTGGGGGGGTGGATGAAGTTAAAATGATCCGTACCCAAAACTTGAAAGGCGCTTCTGGCTTCACGGGTCTCCTTCTGTGGTCAATGTGTCATGGGCCTCAACAGATGTGAAGAAGACTGTTTTTTTTTTATATAACTTCCTTATTTTAACCACTATCTTTGAAAATTATTTTATATTAGTTTTATTGCATTTATGGCATTTGGCAGACGACTTCTTCAGACTGACTTAGAATTGAGCAGGGAAGAGTTAAGGGCCTTGCTCAAGGGCCCATCAGTGGCAGCTTGGTAGTGGTGGGATTTGAACTTGTGACCTTCCTATCCAAAGTTCAATGGAAAAGGTGTACCAAAAGCATGTTCTTTATGTATATGTTTTACTTAATAGCCATTAAAACCTCAATGAATAAAATCTAGCAAAAATTGCCTCAGCTTAAAAAAATTGCCTCAGTGAACGACCTGGTTGCCAGTTAGAAGATTCCTCAAATGTTCAAAATAAAAAAAAGTTTAGTTATGTGTTTCTTAAATGTCTTTGCATGCTTCCAATGCATTGTATAACCCTTCAAAGCGTACATTGAATCTGTGCTTACATTGAAAGTAGTCTGCATTTCGTAACAGCGCTAACAAGAGGTGATCTGCATTGCAAAGTTTTAGTGTCGTTTTTTTTTTCCAGAGATACAGCAAATTCAGGTCACAAGGTCCTTGATCATTAGACAAAGAGTTCTGTCAGTTACATTAAAGTGACATACAGGGATATGAGTTTATGCCTGTACTCAAAAGGGGGCGAGTTTCCTGCACAGGGGGTTATGCTCGTTTTTGTTTTTTTTTGTGTGTGTGTGTTGTTGTTTTACACGGCTGCTTCTTTGTTGGTTGTTTTTTTGACACTAGAGATTTCTCCAGGACTATTGTGCAACTGCAAATAAGTCTTATTCCAGTTTTTCCTGTCTGATGGCATGGGGGTTTGTCTTCTGGCCTTTTGAACTAGTGGAAAGGACACACCCTGAAAATGAAGCATGCTACATCTTCATACTGCTTTGCTGTAACCTGAAAAGCCTACTTAGTGAGAGAACTGGTGCACAATGAGGTCAAACCGAGGGATATCCAGCGGTGGGACTTTCAAGCCTATCCAGCATTACTAGTCCTAAAAACAGACGCCTCCTCGAAAAACAAGACTACTCGTTCAAGTTTTGACTAATGACCTAATCCTGTGCAGAGATTTAAGAGATTTGGACAGGAGTCACGCTGACAACCGAGGCTGTGGAAAAACAAGATACAAAGTGTAGTGATGTGAAAAAGCGATAGATGGATTCCGAGATTAGTGCATTCTCATGAGGAGGAAGGTGTACTCTATTCCCAGCATGGTTTTGTAGCTTTAATGCTGAGGTAAAAAATGAATTCATAAACCTCTACATACGTACAAAGATTCTTCAATTTTAACTGCTACCACTTTCGTTGGTGACCCTAAAAAGTACAGCCATAAATAACAGCACTATACGTTTAGCTTATTGACAAGACTATAGAAGGCAATACAGACTATACAAGACGCTAATAAAAGCTAGATTTTCACTTCATGTTAAAAGTTGTACATGGCAGAATAGTGACTTTCCCTACAAAATCCAGCTCCACCAGTGTGGATTTATCTCATCGGACCACAGAAATGCCTGGACCAGGAGAACAAGACAGTCCTGCAGCGCTGAGAGAAATCAACAGCAACCCTACTGTATACTTTCTACATTGTGCTAGAGATCTAGGCTAAAATAACCCAGAGAAAGATGTGTGCAGAGATTATTCCATTCTCAGAACTAAGACTAAATATAACCTGATAGACACTTGATAGACATTTCTGGTCTCAAGACCCTTCTTTAGTACTTTCACCATGATATAAATCCTGATTTGACTTCCTCATTTTTAAAGTCAGTTTGTTGCAACTCATATAGTCAAACTGGAGCACTAAATGGCAGACAACATGGTCAAATAGAGGTATATGTGGTCTTGGTGGCACTTCCAGGCCCTTTAGGCTCCACTTGTTTGGGCAGGTTGTCTTCACTCTGCCATGCCAATTCCCACGAGAACAAGGTCACTCTGGGCCATAGTGGTATTTACAGAAAGTCTTCTTTCACCTTTAACCTAGACACTTCTGACTTCGAGGTATGTAGTAAAGGAATCTATGAGTAATGAATCTTGACTGGCTCGGGGGGGAAAAAAGCACCCTTTTGACAACTTCCTTCTTTTTAAACCGCTACTCCGCCATGCTGATTTGCTGTGACCTAAAAAGCCAAATTGGTGAGCAAATTGGTAGAGGGAGAGCTAATATTTTCAGATGTTTATAGGTTGCATTTTTGAACCCCATCCTGCTCCAGTACTTTTGGACAATTTCAGAAAGACCAATGGTGGATTGAGCCCATAGTGGAATTCCACACATCTGGACCGAGTGGTGGTTGGGGTGGAGGTTGGGGTGGATTTGAACATGCATTACCAAAAGCCAATGGTGGATGTACATCTGTGTATTGAACACATGGAAGCAACAGAAACATTTGTTATTTATTCATAAACGTTTTACAATCACAATTGTCTGATTCGAATGTGCAAAAAAGGGATGCTATCAAGCTTCCCCCCACACACACTTTTGGCGACATCCTGTTGCTGAGCATGAAAGAGGGAGAGAGAGAAAAGACTGCTGCAAAGACCTCTGGGTACTGACTATCTGTTTTGTGGTTAGGCAGTTCAGAGAGCTAGGTCGCAATCTAAAGCGAGAGGAGGAAGGAGAAGCAAAGGGGGGCTTCCACTTCTCTTCCTTCGGCTCACCAGACTCAGAGCCACGGCCAATAAGGAAACTACCATCCACCTTTAAACATCTTGCATACTTTAAAGACACTGAGCCACTCTTTTACCATGGAAGAGAAGGTCAAGGAGGTGAAACATATTAAAATAAAAAAAAGAGAGAGAATTGTTTCACAAGAGATAAATAAAATGAAAAGGTTTTGGAGTTTGAGCTTGCACCTGGGGACTAACCGAGTGAAAGGAGATGTGTGGAAAAGGAGGCATCTGCAGTGTGGTGTGGAGAAGAAAGAGAGAGAGATATAGATAGAGGACTGTAGCTGGAGAGACAGAGAGGTGTGGGAGGAAGGAATGAGAACCAGAGGAAAACAGTGAAACAGTGGTTTTTAAAAATGGGTATGCAGCTGTCAATAACTGAAGTGAAAACAGGAAACGAGCGAAGATGACATCTCCCAACGCATCTGACACCCGTATGACGAGGACGCAGAGGTATTTTAGGCCTCCGGGATGCAGAGGGATTTCAGAGCAGGTTCACCAGTGCATGCGAGTGTGAACTCCAACCCACCGCCACTTTGGAGATGCAAATAAACGAGCACGCGATGTACGAGGCATTAAGTGTTACTTGCACATCGTCTTCATTCGTGCACCACACAGCCGGCCTCAGCATGAAGGCGTGAACTTCTCGCTCACTCTCTTCACAATCTCACATCCTGAAGAGGCGCCTGAGTGTTTTTCGGACCGAAAAGGTCAGCAGAATGAAACCACGCCATAGAGGAGAGAGATCAGCATAAGAGACTGCCGAAGAGACAGAGACAGACGTCGCTGGCTGCGTTTCGTATCCCGATTCTAAAGCGGGATAAAGTGATTAATGATCGGAAAAGTTCGTACGCGTTTCCATCTGAAGGTTTTTACACGTCAAGACCAAAGCAACAATTCCAGGCACAGTTGCAAAGTTTTCTCCCCTTGTACATGTACGATGAATGAAACCCAGCCTGTAAACCACCACCACTGGTCTGATGTACTTCCAGCCATGCCCACAATGCTCCATCTCAGACAGTTATAAATAAAAATGACAACTGTACAGTAAAATAGCGCCTCCTTAACGTTGCATGCAATAAACCTTCCAGTAATGCGGCTCGTTCTTTGTGGCGTGTCAATTACCACCATTGCACAATGACCCATTTTCTTTTTACGGGGGTGCCGTGACTTTTGTTCTCACTATAAAACTATTCTTGCATGAATTAGTTTTAGATCAATTTGGGGTCTTAATTATTCAATTAATGAGCTATTTGTTTACAAAGAAATTTTATAAATGACAGTGAAATGAGTGTGTTAGTGTGAGTAGAGTAAAGAATCTGAAAAAACATTACTTTAATTCAATTCATTTTTATTTTCTAGAACGCTTTTAACAATGGATATTGTCACAAAGCTGCTTTACAGAGATAAAGCGGTTACAAAAGAATGGATAAGTTTGTTCCTTATATTTTTAAGTTTGTCCCTAATGAGCAAGTCAAGAAAAACTCCCTGAAACTCCACGGCTAAACAAAGAAAATTGAATAAAACAGACATAAGCATTGCACTCCTCATCATGACGGTTCTATAAATACAGTTCTGTACCTTAATGTCGAATATTTCCTCATGTCCATTAACAATATTTGACCATTTCTAACTTTGTTATTCACTAAAATATACAATAATATTGTAAAAAATATTGTTCATAATTACAATAATAATAATAAATAGTCAGTAAATGTAGGGGGTTTGGGGTGTAATTAATTACAATGCAATAAAATGCATAACCTTTATTTATTCTGCTATTGTCCTGGGGTTAACAACAATAATGAATCCTACACATTTACGATTTATTTTTTCTTAAATGGATCATTCGATATTAATAAGTAAATATGCTAAATTATGAAAAGTTTTATTATGAACCATAAATGATAGATTCAGTTTTCTAGTTTTTGTGTCAATGACACGTTTATCCAGCAGAGGACAGTGTTTGACGGACACTCATTAAAATAATAATAATAATAATAATAATAATAATAATTATTATTATTATTATTATTATTATAAAAATAATTAAGCTTTGTAGAAGAATCTTCGCGAGGAGCCGTTGAGAGTTTTTGTCATGTCCATCTGGCTAATCATAGGTTTGATAATAACTTTATAATGTTTTTTTTTAGATATATTTAAGTCATTATAATAAAGATTTTTAATGTATCCTGTAATGCCTTCAGTTTTCTAGTATGTCCCTAATGGGAAAGGTTTTTTTTTTCTTTTAGATTAATGTTCATAAGACACTCAAGACCTTCCAGGAAGGATGCAAATCAGTATACAAAACATATTCTGCTAAATATAGTTTAGAAACCTACTGTACTTTCCTGAACTGGAAAAAAAAATATCTATATTATACTCTTTTTTGCATTTCTTTGCAACGAGAACAACACAGTTGCTTTTCTCCTAAAAAGGACAGAAAGAAATTTGTAATTTAAAATGTAAATTAAATAATAAAATGGACATTCACGACAATAAAAAAAAATGATGGCCAGTTTACAATTCCAAACACAGAAGTGATAGAATAAACAAACATTAAATTCAAGTCCAGATTTAAGATCAGAATCAGAATTTTTTTTCCCGAGTGTCGGTTGCATGTACGAGGAATTAGTCATGATGTGCTGCTGCTATAAAAATATGAAAAATAAATAATCATGTCATAAATAAAGATTACAATTTATACAATTTGTCCAGGGTATGTAAAGTGAGGCAGTGCAAGTGATAATATTTCCTAAATAGGTCCGTTAAGATTTAAAAGCATAATATTTTATGTACAAGAAACACAATACTGTGAAATCGAACATTCTTATATTCTTACTGAATTTTCATCCCAAGTTATAAATGATAAGTCTGTAAAATAAAAAATGTGGCACATGGCATTAATTAGAATTATATGATCAAAAATGCTAAAAACTTAAGTGTGTGTGTATGTGTGTGTGTGTGTGTGTGTGTGTGTGTGTGTGTGTGTGTGTGTGTATAAAGTGTACAGTGTGCAATTAAAACATGGAAGACCTGCATGTGCAAGGTGCAGTGGCCCATGTTGTTATACACATTGGAACAGGTGTGTGTGTGTGTGTGTGTGTGTGTGTGTGTGTGCGCGCGCAAAGTATGCAGTCTCTGTCGTTATTGCATTGTGTGTATAAAGGATGGGGGGGTTGAAAAAACCTCTCAGGGTCAGAGGGTAATCTATGCAGTAATAATGGGGGGAGAGGCAATGAAGGGGTGTCGTTTACAATCTCCGGCTTCGGCACTCTTTTGGCACAACTGCTCAACGATAGGCGTGTTTTTTTGTCATTTCAGCAGTTTTGGGCATCACTGGTGTCCTACCTGAATCGATCCACCTCTTAACACCATTATGATGCCACGGCTATAGAAATCATCAATATCATATAGAAACGCAGTATAAATGAATGTAATCACTAAAGCAAGAAACGCAATGAACACAAATCAGCACGTCTCCTTTCACTGTAGTCGCAGCTGCACCTCCCGCATGCATGATCTTTAGTGTAGCATCTCAGCCACGTTCAGAGAAATGAATTAATGTTCTGTAAGGACAATAGAAATGAACACAAGGCAAAGACACAACATAAAACACAACACAATGACACAATAAACACAGTGACAGAACAGTAGAGTAAATGATGTTATTCGTGCAAAAGGTTTCAATAAAAGGTGTTTGAGCTTGTGGGTGTCAGTTCAGTTCCTTTTAGCAGTCCAATGAGTAGTTGGACCCCCACCCACACACACACACACACACACACACACACACACACACACACACACAAAGTTTAACAGGTTTGTTCGGTAAAAGAAACTCACTTTTTCAGCAAGCTCAAACAAAAAGTCAATTCATAATATAGAAATTATAATAGGTTTTAAGTATTAGTATATAAGTATTAGTATATTAAGTATATAAGTATTAGTATGCCCCTAAACTGGGTTTCCCATTATCCACAGCATCGTCACATGACTTGGTGCTGTGCCACTGAGTGTCTCCTGTCGTTTCGATTAGGACTCTTTGTCTCTTCTATGGTTGCTGTTGCTGTTATGGATCACAGTCTTTGACTTTATGAGCAGGTTATGGATACTTTTGATTGTATTTCTGCAATCTTTTGATAAGTATTATTCCTGTTACGAATGACCAGGCAAAGTGGATGCAAGTGCAGGTAAAACAGACTAATAAAATCAGGCAACAACTCACAGGTTTATCAGAATGAGGTCTGGGGACGGACAAAAACCTCAGTGAAACTGAGCAAAATTGCAATGTTCTAAATGAAGTGTATTTGTGTGTGGTTAAGGAACACTTGTGCTCATACCTGCTTGTAAGTGCTGTAGACTGTGGAAGAGTGTAAGCCAGAAAGGAAGTAAAAGAACGATGCTTTTTATATCAAGAATTGAATTATTTCTCCACATATTCCAGTGAGGTTAGAAAACTGACCCTCCGAGCAGTGACCCAGATCCCTGAGCTACCACCTCCACTAATCATTCTGTAGTCTGTAGATTTTTTATTTACTAAGATATTTAGCACATTATAAGCATGAAGGATGCGGCTTCAGATCAACAGAGAGTTTCAAAATGCATTTTCATAAACTAGATTATTTTTTTAAAGCAAAAAATGTGTACAGGTCTTAAAATATATTAATGCCGGCAAAAAAAAAAAAGGCTTTTAAGGACCATGAAAGTGGAAATAAAAAATAACCTTCATAATCTCTAAAAATTTACATTTACATAGAAATTTGTTCTGATTTACAGCTCAAATTTTTGATTGTATTTCCCAGAAAGAGTTTCGATGCTCATCAATTTCAATTCAATTCAATTCGTTTTTAATTGTTTAGCATTTTTAACAATGAACATTGTCTCAAAGCAGCTTCACACAGATAATGTGTAAAGCTGAATATGTTCTTTATAAGTAAGTTTGTCCCTGATGAGCACGCCGGTGTCGACTGTGGCATTTCACATGGTTTACATTCAACCATAATTATATAAAACTCTATAAAAGGTTCACAGAAAGCAGAAAAGAAGTAAACGGCGCTGATGAAACGGCATGAACGAGCTTCCTGAACGTGCTAAATCTCATAGTAATGCCGATCAGCCACTGCGTGTACAGCTGACCATTAACACATATGAACTCTTCCTCCTGTTACAGGGTGCCATTACATTTGTGTCTATTGAATGGCTAAACATATTTGTCTGAAATTGCTCAAATAATTACAAAGCAAACTGTTGGAGTTTCTATACATTTATGATTGTTATATTGTGTTTTTATTAAAGAAAATTAAATACACTTTTACATTCGAGATATTTGTGTATGTGTATAATTGTGAATATATATATATATATATATATA
>MU562658.1:1224295-1236795 GCA_024362625.1 Silurus asotus
TATATATATATATATATATACACATATATGCTTTGCCTACAATGCATTATTTAAGGATTTTTAATGCATAATAAGATGTACAGCTGTAAAGGTTACATAGGTTGCATAGGTTGTTATAGTAATGACTGTTATAACATGGGGGTGTGTTGTTGGAAAAGTAATATCTCTCTCTCTCTCTCTCTCTCTCTCTCTCTCTCTCGCTCTCTTTCTCTCTCTCTCTCTCTCACTCACTCACTCTTTCTCTCTCTCTGTCAAGCTACAAACGCTTCACAGGTCCAGAGCACTTCTGGATTGAGTTCTCTATAATCGTAAACCACATGAAATATGACCAGTCTAAGGATCCACGATGTTAGTCAAGTCAAGTCAAGTCAAGTCAAGTCAAGTCAAGTAATCTTTTATTGTCATTCCAACCATATATTGACATAAAGCAACATTCCCCCAGGACCAATACATACGCACGGTACATTCAGAAAATATTTGGACCTGCTTCACTTTTTTCAATGATGATATGTCGCAGCCTGATACTACATTTATTCAAATTATATATTTTCTCCCATTAATCTCCACTCAGTAACCCATAAAGACAAAGTTAAAACAAATGTGTTGTTTTCAAATGAAAAAACCTGAAATTTCACATTGATATAAGTAAAGTATTTAGACTCTTTACTTACTACTTATTTGAAACCCCTTTGGCAACATTTACACCCTACAGTCTTTTAAGGGAATTATGCAACAAGCTTTGCACACCTGGATTCTTCAGGGCAAATCCGGTAAAGCTCAGTTAGCTTGACAGAGGAGCATCACCAGACAGACACTTTCAGGTTTCTCCAGATATTCTTCTTCAGGGGGGGAGGTCAAGTCAGGTCTTTTAATGAGCCATTCTAGAACATTGACAGATGTCCTTAAGCCACTCCTGTGACATCTTGGCTGTGTGCTTAGGGTCGTTATTATGTATGAAGTTGAATCTTCAGCTCTGAGGTTTTAAACACTGTGAAACAGGTTCAGCTTTGCCTCTACTGACAATTACACTAGACACACATGTGCAACATTTTGTGTACAAATGGATGGATTTGTGCGCATTAAAATAAATACGATAAACATAAACTAACTTTTTATTAGCAACTGTGAAAAACAGCAAGGTTACAGTGGAGGGCTAAACTTATCAACCAAGAAGATGGATCTGGATTGTAATTCATATAAACAATCTGCTATAATGGCTAAGCGTTACAGTCTCCATGAACAGTTTTGCATTCAAGCGTCCATCAGTGAAACATTGGACTTTAACAATGATATAACTGTAATGAATAGACGTTCAGAGCCACCCAGATGACGAGGGGTTCACTTTTGAATCTGGTTCCTGTCAAGGTTTCTTCCTCAAAACATGTCAGGGAGTTTTTTTATTTGCCACAGTCACCACTGGCTTACTAAAGGATGAACTTAAACATTTTTAAATATTAAAAAATGATTTAAATATATTAAAGTAAGTGATTAAATAATGTAACAAGGCCCAATATTAGGAAGAGTTACGGTTAGTACTCGGAAGCGAGGTTCGGTAACAGCACGCGTTTCATTCCGTAAATGCATGGCTCAACGTCTTACTTTGGAAACTTTTCAAATCTGATAACTGAACATGTGACACAAATGCTCATTCTCAGATCGGAACCATGTAGCTGTTTTTAACGCTTATGCTCACATCACTCGTTTAGCCAGTTTCACACTGCATCAAATGTAACCACGGGCTCTCATAAAATAGCCGCCTCACAGACTCTATCACATGTCCATGTCATGTGCTTTATCGCTTTTTCTGACATTCATCAGTTCATTGTTTCCCATCAATTAGTGTTTATAGTTAATCCAGCAATCGGTGCTACACAAAACTCAAAATATTCCAAACTACAACATAAAGACGTGCAACGTAGAAGTCAATGGGCTCAGAATTCCCACATCTCTGGGATCTTGTTTTTTGAGGGAATTTGTTTTTAGAGTTCTCTGATATAGACATGCACAATAAATACTACAACAAATTACAAAAATTTCTATTGGATTTGATTAGCCGTTATTCGTAACTTTTGTGTTGTTTAACAGCTCCGACTTTTAGCATCACTCTGTTGATTTTAGCCTGATTGTATGTCCAGTCAATTCAACTCAACGTTATTTCTATAGCACTTTTCACAATAAACATTGTCACAAAGCAGCTTCACAGAATTTAGATGAATGATCTAACATGAGCACTGGAATGTAATATTATGAGTGATGTCCTTTCTACAGTCTTATACAGTCAGTTGACGTTATGGAACCAGGAGCTACTGAGCAACTCATAAAATAGCTCATTTGGGATCATCAAAGATCCAAAACCAGCTTCTCCATGCCAGAGCTTTTAAACACTCAAAGAGGTCCAGTGTCCACATGAAGTAAAATCCAAATGGTGCTGCTACTTCTCTAGGGGGTTCGAGATGTTTGTGGGTGGTTGTGATGTTTGTGGAGTATGTGAGAAGTGTGCAATGACAGATCGATTTTAAAGACTAGCCACAGGACTACAATTAAGTTCTTAGTACAATAGATTGCAGTCATGATGTTTCATAACTGGGTCTCTGTTGTAAGGATTCTGCCTTTATTTCTTCTTGTTTTTTCTCATGATATGATTGTGATTCAAACCTTGTCTAATCTGCTGCTACCTTTCTGACACATCCTCATCATCGTCTGGCGTCAGCGTTGCCGCAAAACAACAATATCTCAAAATGAAAGCGATGAATGCGTTTCACTGTTTCTGTACTGGTACGCTGATAGTAACAGTAACGCTGAGTCTGACCTGACCTAATTTACATGTAGTGCCATAAGGGGGAAACTGTAGTTTTATAAGTGACATGGGAAATCAATGCAAGCAAAACTGAAAGGAACCTACAGAAAGACACTAGTGTTCATAACAAAGTCTAAAGAAATCAGTGTGTACATACAGATGCTAATTGAACTATTCAAATAGACAGATCCCAAATTAAAACGCTTGTAAAGTCTATGGTTTAGTATGAGAGGTTTTTCCAGAACCAGATTCAAAAGGGGACCTAATCTGAGTGATATCCAATTATCTATTCAATAAATTTTCATCATAGTTTAAATCTATCTATCTATCTATCTATCTATCTATCTATCTATCTATCTATCTATCTATCTATCTGTCTGTCTGTCTGTCTGTCTGTCTGTCTGTCTGTCTGTCTGTCTGTCTGTCTGTCTGTTTGTCATCTATATATCTATCATAGATATCTATCAACATATACACACCCAGGTTTGGCCACCTGCCTAATTATGTGTTGGTTGTTTTGATGAAGAGATAATCAGTATTAAGTAATAAATATCTTCTTCTCTTGGCTGCTTCCATTATAGGTCGCCACAGCAGATCATCTGTCTTCATACCCCCCTGTCCTCTACATCTGCCTCTTTCAAACCAACTCACTGCATGTCTTCCCTCACCACATCCATAAACCTCCTCTTTAGTCTTCCTCTTTTTTACTTCCTGGCGGCTTCATCCTCAGCATTCTCCTACTGATATACCCCATGTTCCTCCTCTGCACATGTCCAAACCGTCAAATATACTCATTTCTAATCCTGTCCATCCTCGTCACTCCCTCGCTCTTCCTCGGCATTAAACCATACTGCTGCTCACAGATGGTCACTTCTTCTCTCAGCTTGGCTTCCACTACTCTTTCCCATAACTTCATGGTGTGACTGATCAACTTAAATCCACTGTAGTTACTGCAGTTCTACATATCTTCCTTATTTTTAAAGATCGGTACCAGCACACTTCTTCCCCATTCTTCAGGCATCCTGTGACCTTCCAAAATGTTGTTGAACAACCTGTTTAAAAACTCCACTGCCATCTCTCCTAAACATCTTCACACGTCTACCGGTATGTCATCTAGTCCTACCGACTTCCCACTCTTTATCCTCTTATTCAGGTTGCATCTCCTACATAGCACATAGTCCACCTGTGTGCACCTTCCTCCACTCTTATACGTCACTCTATGATCCTCCTTCTTCTTAAAAGAAGTGTTCACCACTGCCATTTCCATCCTTTTAGCAAAATCTACCACCATCTGCCCTTCCACATTCCTCTCCTTAAAGCCATACCTACCCATAACCTCCTCATCGCCTCTGTTCCCTTCACCTACATGCCCATTAAAGTCTGCCCCAATCACCAATCTTATATTTCTAGGTTCACCTTCTACCACTTCATTTAATTCACTTCAGAATATTTCTTTCTCCTCAATCTCACAACCCACTTGTGGAGCATGAGCACTGATGACATTTATCATCACATAATTTTCAGAGGACAGTAAATCTGTACTGCTATAAAAGCTGCACATTGACTACTGTGAAATATATCCAAGTTTTATCTCTACAGTATTGTCTCTTTAAAAGCCATAATAAAATGATTCCTGAAAATTGTCATTCTGGGGGAAATTGTAAGATATTGAGAAAAACATCACTTGGATGCACTTTGAATTTACAATGATGAAGTAGGACAGGTAGTAAAAATCATTAAAGTGTCATACTATTAACAAAATACAAATTATGTACAATTGTACATAAGCTGTACAATAAATCTGATAAAAACCTAAAATAAATCATTAACATGCCTAAACCTCATCTCACCAAATGACTAATCCCACTGATCATTCTGTGATTGCTTCTTATCATGAAATGATGTCATGGTGTTTTTACAGGTGGGTTCTGGGGATTTTAAATCTACCTTTTAATTGTGTTGTATCCAGTATGGCTTACTGTATCCTACACTGAGTGTTTGATTACTGACTGGAACTGTAAGTGTGAATTGAAAAAAAAAAAAAAAAAAAAAGTTCAGCTTGAACTTTTACTGGCCAAAAAAAATAAAAAATCCCTGTGTGGTTTTCACTCATCTTTATTCGAAAGCGGTAAAAGAAGTGTTTCACTATATTACTTTCACTTTGTTCTGCCAGTTGTTTTGCATGCCGTGTTTTGGGGTGCAGGCAGTGTTCCAATTCATTCCAAAGGTGGTTGAGGTCAGAGCAAGCCACTCGAAATGAGGACACCTGACTTTCCCAGCCGTGTGCGGTTCATCCCCGAAAGCACAAAGTTGGAGGCACACAATTGGATGTGGTCACATCACCCCGTAGAAGATGTTGTTAAAGTCACCTACCATACATCGGCACCTCACTTCTCCACACAAATCTCCTGGAACATCTTCCCAGAAGAGCTATTATAACAGCAATTAGGGATTTAATGTGGAATAGGTTGAATGTTCAAAAAAGTGTATACAAACCTATTGTTTATATTCAAGATGATTTCGACGTGAGGGTGTGCATACAACTGTCGCTCTTTTTTTGTGGTTTTTCTTCTTTTTCTTTTTTTTAAATCAAGAAATGCATCTCATTTTAATAGATCAAAAAGATTTCCTGTTATCTTTAATGAAGACTGAAACAGACGAGTGTTTATCTTCTTTTTTTTTGTCTCAGGCTTTTTTTTTTTTTCTTTTTCTATTTCACTCATCCTCACACTCATTCTTTCTCTCATGCCATTATCTCTCTCCTCCCTCCCTCTGAGAAATGAACAGAATAAAGGTCTGACAAAAGACGAGTGCAGAGGTGACACGGTTTGTGGGTTCTCTGTGCTTTGACTCATTTCTCTAACAACAGTACAGCACCCGTGAAGTGGCAGAAAGGTGAAGCTGAACTTACTGTCAGCTCTCTCGCAGCTCTGACTGGCAATCAGCCAGTGCCCGTGTGTGTGTCTGTGTGTGTGTCTGTCTGTGTGTGTGTACATGTACGAGTGTGTTTGTTAGAAAGTGTGTTAGTGACAAAACCACAGCGTTCATAGTAAACTATCGGCCGCAATCAGCTGTGAACGGTAAAAGTGTGTGTGAGAGTAATGAGCAACCTGTCTGGCTTACCTAGAACAAATTGTGTTCTTCTCTAGGGTTCCTATTCAGTTCTGTTTATCTCTAAAGCTGAAGATTAGATTTTAAATAAGAAAGAACTCGTTACAGGGTGTGTTTTTCGAATGAAAGTAATCAATGGCGGAGTTATCGCGTTACCGCGGCACGTTCTGGCATGTTTTTATTTGTCTTAGAGCAAGAATTCAAAACGGATGAATGGAAAGTTTTCATTCTTTTTTTTTTTTTTTTACAACATTTTTTTGTAAAAACATTGTTTTGTTGAGATTCTATTTTTATTTACACATAAGTCTCGTTAAATGGATATTAAACATGACCATTTGTGTGATTATTAATTAATTAAACAATGCAGGAGGGCATTAATATACTCTCCCTGCAAACTGTGGTCCTGGGCCATTAGAGTAGATCCATCCTCAAAGTTCATGAGTTGCTCAGGAACTTCATGAATCTTTAGGGTGTTGAGCTGCACAGAGTGGTGTTCATTTAAAGTCAAGTCAAGTCAAGTCAAGTCAAGTTTATTTCTATTGCGCTTTTCACAACAGACATTGTCTCAAAGCAGCTTTACAGAAATCAACAGTTAAGGTGAATGGTGTGTATTTGTCCCTGATGAGCAGCCGTGGCGACTGTGGCAAGGAAAAACTCCCTTAGATGTTATTAGGAAGAAACCTTGAGAGGAACCAGACTCAAAATTGGAACCCATCCTCATTTGGGTGACATCAAGAGTTTGATCATAAATCTTTCAACAATACAGAACACTGGAGAGTGAGAACTAAAATGAGTATTGGAGTATAAGATTATAAGTAATGCCCTTTCTACAGTCTTTGGAATAAATTTAGGAGCTACTGAGCTCAACATTTGAGATCATCACAGATCCAGCATCAGCTTCTCCATGCCAGAGCCTTTAAACACTCCAGGAGGTCCAATGTCAAAACTCCACACATGAAGTAGGATCCAATTGCCACTGGTACATCTCTAGATGGTTCAGGCTGTTTGCGAGTAATCCATAATCTTCATGAGGTGGGATGTGACTGGAGAACTTAAAAGAGAACTAAATCCAGAGGCAGGAAGGAGGGATGTATCAGGCCGATTCCAAAAAAAGAGAAGAAAGAGACAGGAGCACTGGTCACTGGTACCTCAGTAGCATGTTTAATTTGACAGAGAGAGAGAGAGAGAGAGAGAGAGAGAGAGAGAGAGAGTCCCCTTGCACAGCAATACAGCACTCCAGTTGGCACTGGTACGTCTCTAGATGGTTCGGGATGTTTGTGAGTTCGGCATCTACTTCTTTAAAGTCCATAATCTTCACGAGGTGGGAGGTGACTGGAGAACTTAAAAGAGAATTAATTCAGAGGCAGGAAGGAGGGATGTATCAGGCCGATTCCAAAAAAAGAGAAGAAAGAGACAGGAGCACTGGTCACTGGTACCTCAGTAGCATGTTTAATTTGACAGAGAGAGAGAGAGAGAGAGAGAGAGAGAGAGAGAGAGAGTCCCCTTGCACAGCAATACAGCACCCCAGCGTTACACCTTTACACTTCTGGAATGTGTTTCCTGGAATTCTTCTTATCGACACGTGTCAAGCAACTTTTGCTATTTGCTCTTGATCTCCGCAATGGTGTCAAAACTTTGAGCTGGATCTTCATCTTCATGAAGAGGGCAAAGTTCACAGGAGTCAAGTGGGGTGCCTTGTGCATTGGATTCTTGATCAGAAGAACTGCAAAAGGTGCTAACACAATTGTGATGGAAATCACTGCATAGGTTGTGAAAAGCCTCCAGAAACCATTGCCTGTCAACAAAGTTCACCGTCTCCTCCACAAATGCAGGTTAAAGCTTTATAATGTAATAAGAAGCCATATGTGAACATGATCTACAGATTCTGTCACTCATTTAAAATGGACTGAGGCAAATTAAAAAAATTTTAGTTGTGTTGTGAAACCATGAACACCTTGTCCTCTGGATTAAAGAGGAGAGGGACTATCTGGCTTGTTATCAGTGCTTAGTTTAAAAAGCCTGCATCTCTGATGATATGGGGACGCATAAGTGCTCATGGAATAAGCAGCTTTTACATTTGGAAAGGCTTCAACAGTGTTGAAGGGTATATACAGGTTTTAGAGTAACAAATATTTAGATCCAGACTATGTCTTTTTAATTATAAGATAACGATAAACTGCATATTCTATCTATCACAACAGCTTGGCTTTTATTAGTAGATTTCAGGTGCTTATCTCTCCTACTTGCCAATTTAAATCATTTAAACAAATGAAAGGATTTGGTGTATCATAAGACAAAAATATGACATAAAAGACCCAGGAATGATAAACAGCTAGAAACTTGTATCAGACTCAAATAGAACAACATTTCTCTTACCAAACTCCAGAAACTGGCCTCCTCACTTCCCAAACATCTACAGACTGTTGACTGGAGAAGGGATGCTACAAGTGGTGAACATGGCCCTTTAACAACATTTTTTTAGATGTTTTGCAGCCATTACATTCAAAATTACCTTATTTTTTTCATCAGTTAAACGTTTGACTTGTTTTCTATGTTGTACTGTAAATAAAATTTGGTTTTATGAGATTTAATGAGAAATCATTGCATTCTGTTTTTTTTTTTTGTCCTAACTTTTTTAGATTTGGGGTTTTAGATTACAAATATGTATTTTAACACTGTAAATGATCCCATGTTCACTGATGGACACTAAAATATAAAACTGTCCATGGCAACTAAAGCCCTATTTGATTGTATATAGGAAACTCTGTACAAAGTCCCTAAATACTACAGCACACACTCACACTACAAACACATTGGAAAGAACAATCAGCCTAAAAAAAGCATGTCTTGGCCTGGGGGGAAGGAAACCTTTATACTGATAGAAAACCACCAATGCCAAGGGAGAACGTGCAAAGTTTACACTCGCAGGGCAGAGGTGGATTTCAAGGCCCCAGCACCTGAGGTGCGAAAGAAATGTGCCAACCACTAAGCTGTCACACTCGTCCTTGTGTGAAAAAAAAAGTAAAAAAAAAAAAAAGGTAAAAGGTATTTTTTTTACCGTATGACTTTATTAATTTGTTTGACTGGTTGGTTATATATGATTTTAGACACGTTTAAAAATATTCTTCCATTATTTAATAGAAAACTGCACATTTTACGCAAATGTAATAATTGATTCAAAGTTTGTTTATTTATTTAAATTTGATTGAGTTTGATCAAATCTATCTATCTATCTATCTATCTATCTATCTATCTATCTATCTATCTACCTGTCTATCTGTCTGTCTGTCTGTCTGTCTGTCTGTCTGTCTGTCTGTCTGTCTGTCTGTGTCTGTCTGTCTGTCTGTCTCTCTGTCTAGACTCATACTGATGCTTTTAAATGCTTGTGCTGCTCTGATTACATGCTTAAAGAAACTCCCTCATGCTGAATTTGTGAACAACTAAATGCATAGTAATTCTATTATAATACCTACTTCTAAACTTAAACTTAACTTTATTAAATGCTATAAATATGCAGAAAATAATGTCATTAAAAGGTCTGTCCAGCAGATGGCATTTTATATGCGGCAGATGGCATTACTGTAAGAGCGTATCATGTATTTAATGTGCTGTATTTATTAACATTTTGGAAAATTCTTTATTTACATTTTGTTTTGGTATTTTTTTCCAAATTTTTGTTTTAGTCATGATTTGTCAAAATGTCTCACAAGACAGTCCTATGTACAGACCTAAGAAAAAGGGGGGCAGAGCGATACTTGATCCTCTTCCTTCTCACCTTTTACCCCTAACACACACAACCTTGTACAATCCAAAACAACACATTTAACACTGTCTTAACCTCTTGGTCATTTGCGTTGACTCCACTAAGATAGGAAGAGGGACACCAGACTGACTCCACCTGGCTTCGTGTACATGGGCATTGTCATTTAACATGTTTGGGCCTCCTAGTTTCAGTGAAAGAAATATTTATTGCTACCACATTCAAAGACATCTGATACAATTGTGTGCATCCAACTTTGAGGTAACAGTTTGGGGAAGAACCACATTCGACTGGAAAAGTCAATACTTTTGTCCATATAGTGTATGTAGGATTAGAAATACTGTAATACATTGTTTGTCCACTAGATGTCAGCGTTTTATTAGAAATCCTTTCGTCTTCGGCTTCATGTTCCCTCATGACTGAAGCCACTCCAGTTTTTTTAAGGGTTTCTATAATGAGCTGGATCAGGTGTAAGTAGGAGAACATTTCAAGCTGTGCATGGCACGGGTTCCTTATGACCAGACCGGAGAATTGTTGGCGCAATATACTTGATTAATTACTCGAGCAATATTGCTCTTCACCTCATCCAAACTCGACTCGATGTTCAGGACCTTACTATCGACTGGGCACTAATTTGTGATACAGGCTGTCTAATTTTCATCACCTTCACAAGGACAGGAGATAGCCACCACTTCTCATGTTTCTCCACATGTTCATAATGCTAACTAATACTGTGACATGTGCCCAAATATATCACATTCCACCTGGAGTTTTCCCAGAGGCCTAAAATACACCAAATTTTTGTTTTTACTTTAGTTATGGACACCTGTGCCAACATTCTTTTGCCAAACACTTTATGTTTTTGGTTTGTAACATGAACCTACAGGCACCAGAAAAATCAATTTCATGCAATTCTATGCAAATTATTATTTTTTTAAGTAGCTCATGACAAGCAGGTAAAGATCTTTTAAATATAGATTTATGAACTACTTTATTGCCACCAACTTCATCTGTACATTACACTTAACATAATATTAGGTCCCTGATCCTGCTGGCTAGTGGCGACAAACGTTTTGAGATAAATGTTCTTTTCCAGTCATATGTGGTTTTTCCCCAAAATGTTTCCACAAAGTTGGAGACACACAAATGGATTGGACATGGTAGCTTCACATCTTCCGTTCACTTCAACCAAAAAAACGAACCGAAGCCGGTTCCATGAAGATGTACTTTACAAGGGCTGAAGCAGAAGATCATGATTGGAGGATGTAATAACAGCAAATGGGGACAAGATGTTGGAATGAGATATTAAAAAAATAAAAAATCTAATTTCATTTTTAAACTTTCATCTATATAGTGTATATATTTACAGTAGAAAGATCAAATAATATAGAGCTTATTACAGACTAATCTTGACTTTGAGATACAGTTAATGGATTCATCTATTCATCTGGATGGAGTCTCCAGTGTCACCACTTTAAAACAGTCAGAATTAAAGGTAAACATGGGGAAATATATATATATATCAACTGAATGAAAAGATCCACATATAAAGATAGAAAGATGTGCCTGGTGGCCATTAATGTCTCCTGAGGTCCTTCACCTCACTCCTGGCATCGTGGCATTCTTCACAACGCAGCAGAGACCCTTCAGCAAATGGGAAACAATTACACACTCACTGATTCCTCATGTAAGTGCGTAGAGCTGAGAAGGTGCTCGCGTAATCATCCGGATGTAATTGTGTAATTCTCCTCATTGCTCAGCGACTTTCTGCTTTCTGAGGCGGCTCCAGAGCTCGAGACTCGGCTGGTCCATTTACACACATGCGTGACTGAGCATGAGCCAGACGACGGAGGCCTTAAATATCACATCTGAGCACGGACCATCGAAGTGTGAGGAGGAAATGATTGATGTGGATACGGAGCCGTTGTTTAAAAAAAACAAATGGGGTTTTAATTCATCGAGCTGCACGGAGACTTCGATTTCTGAGCATTACTTTCCACATTTAGTGCCAATTTGCTGTTATTATGACCTCCACTTTTCTGAGAAGGTGTTCCACTAGATTCTGGTGTGTGCTTGTGGAGATTTTTGCTAATTCAGCCACAATGTTTTAAAGGTGCTCAGTAGGGTTGAGTTCAGAGCTCTATAGCTGGAGATCTTCCACTCCAAACCATGTAAAGCAGATCTTCATGGAGATGGCTTTGTGCACAAGGCTGGTGTCATGCTGGAACAGGTTTGGGTCTCCTAGTTTAAGTGAAGAGAATTTAGTGCAGTACTGGTCTGTGGTACACAGATACACAGGAACCCATTTCGGATTAACACTAGCCAAAATGATGGAGTGAATATTGAAGAAAAAAAGATGAATATGATCAGATCTGGAAGCATTTATTATTATTTATTTTTTTCTGGAACCACAATTTTTTTTTTTATTTGGAAAGCTTGATTTTTTAGGCTTGCAATTTATTTTTATTCAATTTCAACACTTTATTTATTTATCAATTTATTTATTTATTTATTTGGTATTAACATGACCCTTTATTATACCTTGCATCATAGGTGAATTTTAATAGAATAAGTTTAATGGATTTTTAGAGGTTGTGAGTATGTCATGTTTTTAACTATGCTGAAGTGGTTTAGTAAAAAACAAACAAAAAAATACACACACACACACATATATGAACTAAAATCTGACATCTTAAAGCTGCCAAAAAAAAAATAATAATAAACTTTTATTTTATTATTTAATTCCTTAGACATTTTTTTTTTGTTCTTATTTGTGTAATGGTGGTTCAAAATAAAGACTGGGGTTGTTAAAAATGGCCACCCTCTACATTT
>MU562658.1:1241795-1279766 GCA_024362625.1 Silurus asotus
AAAGCAGTGCAGGATAACGATGGTGCTCACATTAAATATTGACACAGTTTTACATTTGTTGTCAGTTATTTAGACAATAATGGTTGTATGTTAAGTTATTTTTAGAGGACAGTAAATCTGTACTGTATACAAGCTGCACATTGACTACTCTAAAATATATCCAAGTTTTATTACTGTAGAATTGTCAGTTGTGAACTCATAATACCATTTAATTAATAATAATATCATTTAATTAACATTTAAATCAGTGCTCTGGAACCCATGTTTTACTGTGTGAGAATTTTAGCGCCCCTTCTGGTCAATTTCGATTCAATCTTAAGATTAAGTTGACTGATGGTAGCTTGGTGGTTTAAGGCATTGGATTTAAGGTTCCAAATGTTGTGAGTTTAAATCCCAGCCACATCATGTTCTCACTCCTTAACCCCATAGCAGCTCAGTTTTAGAAATGGGATACATGTAAGTCACTCTGGATAAGGGTGTCTACAAAATGCTGTAAATATAAAAAATTGCATTTTGCGATTAATCTTCATGCAGATTTTAAGTTCTAGAAGTTTCTAGGTTTCGCTAAAACTGACTCACAGTAACTTTTTCCCTAAACGTCTTTAATAGAACACTTCTTAAGGATCTCCTTACTGTCTCTACAGTCACACATGCAGCAGTTTTATCACTCTACGTCGTTAGTTTGCCGTTGCTGGTTTTATCAGTGGGTGGCGCAGTTGGCATTCTACAATCCACTGATGACAAATCGGGATCAAGTGCACTCTTCTCTTCCATCTTGCAGCCGAAGTGCCAAGTTGGTCCATATTTTCAAAGAAGTTAAACTTTTCTGAACTTGGTTGCACTATTGGACACACCCACATGGGCGCATGTTAGCTGCACTTTTAATGACTTTGTCGCTGCAAATGGGTGTTTGTCTGAAAACAAAAGTCACATCATACTTGTCACATGTACATTGCACCTCACATATCATAGCAATGTTAGGAAACTGGGGTCAGAACACAGGGTCAGGTATGATACAGCACCACTAGAGCACTGAGAGTTAAGGGTCTTGCTTAGGGGCCCCAGGAGTGGCAGCTTGGTGGTGCTGGGATTTGAACTCATGACCTTCTGACAGAAGTCCAACATCTTGTCAGTTTGTCATCAGCAAATATGTTGCGGAACCCCTGGAGCTTTGAGGGTTAAGGACCTTGCTCAGGGACCCCAGGAGTGGCAGCTTGGTGATACCAGGGCTTGACCTTCCAATCAGTAACCCAGAGCCTTAACCACTACGCTATCACCTCCCCAATGAATGTAGCTTATTACACAATAAGAAAGATAGATTACATGTTTCATCCTGAGGGAAATTCATAGGTTTTCACATTTCAGAGCTTGGCAGGAAGCTGGGGTCCCAGCGAAGGGTCAGCAATGATACAGTGTTTCTGGAGAAGATAGGGTTAAGTCCCCTGCTCAGGGGCTCGAACCACTGACCTTATGATCAGTATCCCAGATCCTTAAACTGTTAGTAACCGAAACCCTTAACGCATCAGTGAAATGTGTTTTTGACTGATCATTTTGTGTCCATTCCTTTGTGTTTTGGATTCTGAAGGAATGTCCTGCTCTACAGCTGTAGCTTCTGTACATTTCTACCATTTGGAAGATGCCCTTTTCTTCCAGAGAGACTTACATTTATCTCATTAATAAAACTGTGCAGTTGGAAGGCACATCCTGGTGCTGCTGGGGTTCGAACTCACAACCTTCTAAACAGAAGTCCAACATTTTGTCAGTTGTTCATCAGTAAACATGGTGCGTCTGGGTGCTTTCTGATTCTGTCTCTCACATGTTTTTATCGTTTCGTTTTCATTCGTTCCCTTCATTCTGAAAAGACTGAAGTTTGTGCTGAAAGAAATGCTTGACATTTCCTGTCTCTCGCTTGTATTTGGTTGCTAAGCTACTGTCAGGTTTGTTCGATTGGGTGGGGTGGATTGGGAAGCCGTGTTGTATCTCAAACCCTCGTGGCTGCTGTGGCTGTCACTGAAGCACTTCACTAGAATGTCACATTGACTTCCTGTTTTAAAAGGAAATATGAAGAGAATTAAAGTTGAGATTAAGGTGTTGAGATTTAGATTTTATTTTTAATCGTAATTGAACATTGAAGTTGTATATAACAAGCTGAAAAAAAGAACAGAGTGGCAATTACAGTACTAGAACACGAAACACATATTATTCTTGCATTTACCCTTATCAATAGGGAATTACAACTCAGGGCCTTGCTCAAGTGGCTGGTTTTGGTGCTGGGATTCAAACTTGTGACCTTCTGATACAGATTCCAATCATCTTAAACCACCTCCATTAATGTCCGACAAATTTCTTAATTTTTTTTTCTTTCTTTTTTTTATTGAAAAGGAACATATTCGTAGTTTTGCCTATAATTGCATTCTTTTTAGCTTTAACACCAATACTTATAAAAAAAAGGTTTATGTGAGTGAATTAGGTGTGTTAAACACAAATCCTGCTAAGATGGTAAACAAAAAAATAAAAAATAACAGTATTAGACAGATAGTTTAGCATCTACTGGAAGTGCAAATAGCTGTAGTGCAAAATTGTGCAAAAGAACGAGTGCAGTTAATTATGTAAATATATGCAAATAAATAAATAGTCAATGGCGGTGAAAATATGCAGATGCTATTGAGAAATATATACATACATACTGTATATTTTAATGGATGGATTGATTGATTGATTGCAAACCTAAGGGCACACAGTTAAAATATTCCCTTCACTTAAACCAGGAGACACAAAGCTGCTCCAGAATGACAATGCCCCTGTGCACAATGCAAAGTCCATGAAGATACACTTTGCATGGGTTGGACTGGAAGATCTCCTGCTATAAAGGTCTGTTTAACTCTACTGAACACCTTTGGGATGGACTGCACTCTAGGTCTCCTCACCTCACCTACAACAGTACTTGGTTGTACTAACATCCATGTGGCTAAATAGGCACTATATATATAGTGTGTGTGTGTGAAAGTAAATTAGTCGAAACCAATAATACATATAATAAAGATTTTTCCCCATAAAATATATACTGTAGCCTCACTGCATCATAGTTATTAGTACTTTCCACCGTCATGTCCCTCTGCTATGTGTCCTGTGTAATGTTATTTGTTCTTTAATATATTGTGTTTGTGTTTTTTTTTTTTTCATCCTTTTCACATCAATTGCAACTCTGCGGTTTAAAAACAATACGCACTGTACGGACAAAAGTTTGTGGACACCTGGCTATACCATTGGTGTCTGCTTTTTTGAACATCCTATAATGACCTCCACATTTTTGGGAAAATGTTTCTCTAGAATTTGTGGAGATTTGAGCTCCTTCAGCCACACAGGTGTTAGTAAAGGTAACTACTGATGTATGTGAGATGATTAGGTCTGGGGTGCAGCCATCGTTCACATTCAGGGTTGAGGTCAGAGCTCTATAGCAGGACAATTAGGATCATGTGAAGCTTATCTTCATGGACACGTAGGTGCATTGCCATGCTGGAACAGCTTTGGGTCTCCTATAGCAAATGAAGGCATAATTTTATTTTATTTTTTTACTTTTTTTCACTGTCTTTGTGAAAATGTTTGGGGAAGACCCACGTATGGGTGAAAAAGTCTGACATCCCAATATATTTGTTTATGTATTATTATAATAATAATAATTATTATTATTATTACAAAATAATTTAACAGACAAATATCCTATCCATCCATCTATCCATCCCTCCATCCATCCTCTGTTTTGACACTTGCTCGGCAGTCCTACGCACTTGAATCATGTATACAGTGAAACAGGTGCACTCGGGGCCGGACCAATGAAAACGCTGCGGGGCGTGGCTTGCGCGTAATCACCCTCACTTTGGACCAATGCTGTGGGTAGCGGGTGGGTCTGCTCGAGCAGGTGGGCGTGTCCTGTCGGGTTGTGGCGTCGCTGCGTAGAGAGAAGTCTGACTTCATACACACACACTCATATGCGCGCACACACACACACACACACGAACAGAGTGAGACAGTAATGGCATGAAGCATTAACAGGAGCAGAAGCACCATCCTGACCAAAGCGCTTGACACACACTTACGCACACTTGCATACTGTCACTGTCACACACACACACACACACACACACACACACACACACACTGAGTGAGGTCTGAACTTTGGTTTTGCGCGAGTGAGACGTGCCGGTGGTTCGGAGCGAAGCGCAGGATCCCGGAGCGCAGGTGAGAGGTGCTTTACGCGCTCTGGCCGCCTGTCGGACATGGGAGCGGATTTATGAGGAGCTTTCTATCCGGAGCTTTGGATGGGAGTTGCTGTGTGTTTTTTTGCTCCTGTGCCGAAGTGAGCCATGTTTCCTCCTTCTGCTCTCTGCTGCCTGGTTCTCCTGATCGCCTCGGCGCCGCTGCGAGGGACCCACTCACAGCAAGGTGAGCGCAGGGGTTGCCAAATCCGGCGCTTCAGCTTTTACGCACTGTTTTTTTTTTTGTTTGTTGCTTTTTGCGCTTTTGTGTGTCACGGTGCGTCATGGGGTGTTATTTTGGATTTCTCCTAAACATGAGTGTGAACCAGGGAGATGGAAAAATCACCACCCTCACCTCTTTATCTGTGATAGATCTCCATTATCAGTTTATCAGCTCTTCTCTTTTTCCTGTATAAGGATATAATCCAGTACCACAAACATAAGCGCGCGCATACACGCACACACACACACACGCGCGCGCGCGCACACACACCTCTTCAAAAAACACAAAACACAAAACTGCACGTGAGCCCTGCCACATTGAAACGTCGTCATGTGAATACGCAGACGTGATTGAAGTTTGATCAGGTTTTGTAGGTAATTTTAGGAGGAAAACATTCGATACAACCTGGCAACCTCTCCATGCGCGCTTTCTCTATTTCCCCTATATATCTTTCTTTCTATCTATCTATCTATCTATCTATCTATCTATCTATCTATCTATCTATCTATCTATCTATCTATTTACATACATACATAGTATTATTTCTTATCAGCATTAGAAGTGATAGATAGATAGATAGATAGATAGATAGATAGATAGATAGATAGATAGATAGATAGATAGATATTGTGTGTGTATGATTCTCTCTTTCTGTGTGTGTGTGTGTGTGTGTGTGTGTGTGTGTGTGCATACATAAACCAAAAATATACCCTCCAGGGTAGAACCGTTTTCCTCCAGAACGTCCTTCTGTCCCATAAATAAGTTTTAAAGGTACACTACATTCCCCATGTTCTCCAAATTCATAAGGACGGATGTTCCTACATTGAAACCTGTTTTGTTCAGTGTGTGTGTGTGTGTGTGTGTGTGTGTGTGTGTGTGTGTGTGTGTGGGGTTGAAAGTAATAGGGTTCTGTTACGATATCCGGTGCTCTTCATTTAGGGCTCTGGGTGTGTGGGTTAGACTGCAGATCCATATACAGCAGGCATGTGTCATTAAAGGCTGGTCCATTTTATTTCAAGTTGCTGATATGCGCTTGAGAACATCTCTGTGTGTGGTTGTCGTCCTGTTTGTCGTGTGTGTGTGTGTGTGTGTGTTTGTGTGTGTGTTGGCAGCTGAAATCTGGAGCTCTCTAGAGAAGTTCTCGTGCAGTGTGCTGGAGTGGACAGTGAAGGGCAGTGTTACAGCCTTGTTACAGTCTTCTTAGCGTTTATATTTTGCCCTGCATTCTGATACACAATGAATTTTCTTTATTTTTTACCTAAGACACCGTTTCATTCTTCTGTTATGTGGAAATATTACATATTTATGAAAATCTAAATGACCGCAGAATATCACGAAAAAATGACCTTTTAATTCAGTTGGTCTGTGTGTCGTGTTTTAATGCTTGATTTTTGTCCAGTAGGAGACAAATACATTTTATTTCAAAGCGTTCAGAATCATTACAATGGCCAGGATCTCCACATGGTGGTGGTAAGAACCGGAGATGCTCTCAGGATTTACACACACACACACACACACACACACACACACACACACACACACACACACGTACACACATGTACACAAGTACACACAGAGAATAGAGTGAAGAAAGTAAGTCTATATAGATCTATCTATCTATCTATCTATCTATCTATCTATCTATCTATCTATCTATATATCTATCTATTTCTCTGTCTCTCTGTCTGTCTGTCTGTCTGTCTGTCAATCAATCAAGACAGAGAGCTTCCTCAGGGAAAAGGGATATTCTTGCTTTATGCATGATTATTTTCTTGTGTGTGTGTGTGTGTGTGTGTGTGTGTGGACAGTGTTTTCTGGTTAATCGTTAAGCGTAATAAATGAAATGAAAAAAATATATGAATCTCCCTGGTGTACATCATATTTAAATCAATAATAATAATAATAACATTAAGTTATAATAATAATAATAATAATAATAATAATAATAATAATAATAATAATAATAATAAACAGGATTTGGTTCTTCTGGAGCGGAGCTGGTTTCCACTTCGGTTCAAAGATGTGCTTCTAATAATCTTAATCATTTTTTTGTGCTCATTCCGGAAGGAATATAATGGACCCGATCATCAATAAGCATCAAATAATTTCCTTTACTAAATCTCCGTCCGTGACGTTTAAATTAGAGGTGTTTATTAAAGTTTGTACAGCGGGTGAGCGGTGAACTGACAGGAAGTGGATTGTGTTCGACTGGACGCGTTTAGAGGCGAGATTAAAGCGTCAGTAAATCCTATAGGTAGATAAAAGCAGCGAGGATGTGTGTTCATAAAACATGGCGATAAAATATAAATCACACACTCCACACCTTGGAGAGAAAAAGTATCCTTTAGACAGTGTGTGTGTGTGTGTGTGTTTGTGTGTGTGTGTGTGAAGGAAGGTGATGATATGCACATTTAAATACTTTCGTTTTCCTTCATGATGGAGACTTTTCTCATTTCTCTCTCTCTCTCTCTCTCTCTCTCTCTCTCTCTCTCACACACACACACACACACACACACACACTTGTTGAGTTCTTTTGAGTGTGAACTGCTAGTCTGTTCCACCTGCTCTGTGCTCTGAGTTTTACTCTCCTCGCTTGGAAAATGGTAAAACACACTTCCGATGCTCCCTCAGGTGCGAGCAGGATCCGAAAACAGGAGTGAATATACATTATAGGTCCCATATTTGTCTTCCTTCTTGGTTGTTTTCTGTAGGATTAAAGCCCTTGACTACAACATTTCTTAATATGGCATATACCCTTATCCAGAGCATCTTACAACAGAGAAGTTGAGGGTTAAGAGCCCAGCAGTGCAGCTTGGTGGGATTTGATCTTGTGAGAGTCCAGAGTCCAATGCCTTACCCACTGAACCACTGATCGACCAGCACCCTACAATTTCCATCATCCAATGCACTCTCATGTGACTTGACCACGTATACGTCACATCTTTTACAGCATTTTTCGTCTCATGGTCTGTCATGCGACAACGTTTTTAGTCATGTGATGCTGCCTTTCCTTAACATTACCACAAAGTTTCAAAAAGTTGGAAATACATGGCAGGCGGGAAACGACGCAGGTCGAAGCTTCTTACGTTTTGCTCACACGTAGTACAGTGATGTAGGTTGAACGTTCCGGTGCAAATCTGGATTAGTGACGTAGCCCCAGACATATGTGGTTCTTTCCCAAAAAGTTATTTTACCACAACGTTAAAGGCGCACAATTGTATACAAAGTCTCTGAATGTGATAACTTGAAATTCTCCCCGCACTTGATCTAGGAGACCCAAACCTGCATGACAGTGTCCCTGTGTACAAAGCCAGCTGCATGAAGATGTGTTGAAGTGGAAGATCTCCTGCTGTGGAGCTCCAAACCTATTGAACACCTTTGGGATAAATGTGAACGTTGACTGCAACTTATTCCACCTCACCGCACCTACATCAGTACCTGACTTTACTAACACCCTTGTGTCTGAGATGAGATGAGATGAGATCTTACAAATCTCCACCAAATCTCATGGAACATCTTTCCAGAAGAGTGGAGGTTATTATAACAGCAAATTGACTTTTTGCATCCATCTTGTGGTCCACAAACATTTCTCTATATAGTGCATTTCTCACCTTATGGCTCATCTAGTGAGCGTTTTTTTCCCCACAGATCCACACAGTGTTTTTTTCGATGATGACTGAGATGATGAAGGCTCCCAGGTCCCCGATCCTTTGCCTCTGTAGTTTCGGCTAATTGCCTGTGTGAAAGACCCAAGCCGTTTCGGCTGTAATTTGGATTTGTGATCTTAATCGGCTCTGAGCACAGAAGATGATATTATCTTCTCCGGTGTGAGAGAGAAGAGCCGTGAATTTAAATCGGCTGCTTCCCATGACATTTAGAATCTCTCCTCCGCCGGAGAAACGCCGAACACAAATATCAGCGTGTTAATCGGCCTAATCCTGGATTAAATCCCGTAGCTGAGAAGAGAGATCGGGTGAAAGTGAATCGTTTTGTAATTAAACTCACTTCTGAGTTTTTCAAAGTTTTTTTTTTCTTCCCCCACACAATAGATGGGGTGTGTGTGTGTGTGTGTGTGTGTTAGTGTGTATATGAATTCAGTGTGCACTACTAGCGCTGATGTCGAGGATTTCTCCTGACCTTGTGTATGAATTTAACGATCTCTATCTCTCTCTCCATCTCTTTTTCTTACTGTCTATTTCCATTTCAAGCATTCTTTAGGTAGACGAAGGTGCCAATATTTTCTTCACACACACACACACACACACACACACACACACACACACACACACACACACACACACACAAATGTCCCAGACCTATTTAGCGTATTTTTTTTACTTTTTTTTCCCCACACACGTTTATTCAGTTTTAATTTAGATTTTTATAGATATTTATTTATTTATTTATTTTGTAGAAGATTCCCTGTATTAATTGTCAAACTTTTTTTTTTTGCACCCAAGGCAATTTAACTTCAGAGTCGTTCTGAAAATAATCAAAATATTAAAATACCAATAATTATCTTGTCCATTCATTGGGCCTTTAGTTTAAGTTGAAATTAATAGAAGTTTAGAAGAATTCAGAGGCACATGCTGTTACACCCCCCAGTCTCCTGGTGGGTGTGCAACTGGAACCTCTGGTCTATTAAACAATTTTTAATCACAGTTTGGATTAAAATAACAGTTTGGCAAAGATTTGTTGAAAATGTACTCATTTACACACTATTTACTCATTTTACCAAAAGAGCCTGGACCTATTAAGTCTCGTGCAATATTGTATTTAAAAAAAGAAAAAAATACCAGCAGTATCCATGCTGAAGCAGGAAATCACATCTTAGGTTCTATCAGAAGCTTCCCAGGTGATTCCCATCCATCTGGTTGTCTGGAGTTTCCTGGTTTCCTCACAGAAACGTTCTGGAAGATTAGTTGGCTTCTCTGTGGTATGAATGAGTGGGTGTGAATGGGCGGCTGTGAATATGGTGGTGAATTAAGGGTGTTGAGGGTGGGAATGTGGTGTCGATGGGGTGTTAATGAGGGTGGGAATGAGGGGTGTAAATAGGAATGGGAATGAGGGGATATATAGGGGTGTGAATATGGGTGGGTAGGAGTGTGTGGGGGTGTTACCAAGAGGGTGAATGAGGATGTAAATAAGGGTAAAAAAGAGGGTGTGAATGTAAATGAGTGTATGAATGAGTGTGTGAAACAAAAATGTCTATTATCTCCCAGTTTCATTAGTTACAATATGGCTTGACTATCAAAATGTGTCATGTCTGTCAGACACATTGCATGATTTTCTTATGCCACATGATAACAATGGACACTATTGCACTTACAAAATCTCATTTTCTGCTTCCCTACTACACATTTACATTTTGCCTTCAGAATCAGATTAATTGGATTCATTACACTGCCAGGAGACAACCCCACCACTGCCCCCCAGCCAATCCTGAGCTTCATCTACTAAACCTTCTTCATTACAGAGGATTGCATGTATCCCATGTGTTTAATGATATGCTTACTCTGCTTTCATTACATTCTCTTTTCATTAACCCTTAAAGCTCAAGGGTGTGTAAGTGTGTGTGAAAGTGCATTTACAGAGCCAATTAGAATACATTCTTGTTCTCCTTCTTTTGGTTGCTCCTGTTAGGGGTTGCCACCGTGGATCATCCGTCTCCATACTACTTTGTCCTTTACATCTGCCTAATTTAATCCAACTACCTAGATGTCTTCTCTTAACACATCCATAAACCTCCTCTTTGGCCTTCCTCTTTTCCTCCTTCCTGGTAGCTCCACCTTCAGCATTCTTCTTCCTATTTACCCCATTGCCCTCCTCTGCTCATGTCCAAACCATCTCAATCGCACCTCCCTCAACTTGTCTGTCAACCTGTTTATCTCCACTGCAAACAGGAAAGGGCTCAGAGCCGATACTTGATGCAGTTCAACTTCCACCTTAAACTAATCTGTTGTTCCTACTGCATACTTCACTGCTGTCACACTGTCCTCATACATGTCCTACACCACACTCACATATTTCTCTGACACACCAGACTTTCTCATACAATACCACAATACTATACATGTGCACATCTCCCTTATTCTTAAAAACGTGTACCAGCACACTCCTTCTCCGTTCCTCAGGCATCCTCTCACCTTTCAGAATCTTGTTGAACAATCTTGTTAAAAACTCCACTGCCATCTCTCTTAAACATCTTCACGCTTCTACTGGTATGTCATCTGGTCCAACTGACTTTCCACACTTCATCCTCTTAATAGCTGCTCTCACTTCCTGTTTCACCATCTCCACTTCTCCAGCCTACTTTGTCTCATTTTCCTAATTCATCATCTCTATCCTTTATTGCTCTAACTTGCTTCACATCCTTCCCAGCTCGGTCCCTTAAGCACTGTCGAGGTAAAGGAATGTTTTGGGCCTGCATGGCTGCTTCTGGAACGTTCTCCTTGCAGTAGAAGCTGAATGAATTCAGCAGTGGATCCTTCCTCCAAATTGTTACCTCAAAATTGGAGATACAGGATTGTATCAGATGTCATTGGGTCATTGGATTTTTCCTTCACTTGAACTTGGAGACCCAAACCTGTTGCATGACAATTCCCCCCTGTGCACAAAGCCCAATCAATGAAGATATGATTAACATAAGTTGGAGTGAATAATCTCCTGCTACAGAGCTCAAAACCCTGAACGAGTGCAAATCAACACAAAATCTATTGAAACATTTTCCCGGAAGAGTGGAGGTTATTATAACGGTAAACGTGGGATTAAATGTGGAATGCGATGTTCAGAAAGCATGAGCAAATCTTATGGTGAGGTGACCTCAAACTTTCGTTCAAATACTGTATTTAAAATAAACCCTGAAATATATATGAAACCCCAGAAGAGGAAAAGTGTTTTATTATTTATAGGTAAGAGATAAAAGAACAGTATGTTTGAGAAAACTGTAGTTGATGTAGTTGACCAGTTGCTTAGATTTAATTGCGAACAAACTGCAGCTGTCTGACTCGAAGCTCCGAGCTGCAGCAATGCTCTAAAAACAGCATGGAATTCCATCGTTCCGGTCGGACAGGGTTAACCTGTCTCTATTTAACCGATCTGATCTGTAACCCAGATCATTCGGCATCTAGAACACTGGATATTTATGCTCGCATAAGTTCGCAGTCCATTCAAATGTTTACATGCCGCAGCTCGGCCAAACACAAGGCCATCTCTGCTTAGTCTTTTCCCCTTTTATTCCATTAAAGCGTGACGAGATGGCCTACACGGCAATAAACCGACGTCTCTCACAGATCTGGCTTATTGGTTTCTTCCCCCACGGCGCACTGAGAAAGGCGGGGTGACCTCCGTGCCCAGGCGCCTCAATGGAAAGAAACGCTCTCTTTGATTCCTCTGGCAAGATGCCAACCTCTGCCTTGAGCTCCGAAAAAGCCTGCTCCAGCTGGAGCTCTCCGTTCTCGTTTTCTCTCACGCGGTCATTCCCGGGAACATCTCACGCTCTCTTCAACGTTCTAATCGACTTCCTCTCGCTCTCTTTCTCATACCAGGCAGGTAAGACGGAGAGGAAGCACAAGGGGGCAGTGAACTAATAATCTTTCGCTTCATCTTCTAGCTCTTTAGTTTGTTTGTGCAACGAAACCCCAGCTGCATGTTAAATCAAACTTTCCCCGTGACCCTCACACTTCAGCAGAGCGATACGGAGATGGGATTCGAACGCATGCGCCATCTTGGACGCATCTGTTTGCTTCTTTCTGCATCCAAAATAGCAGACGGATTACGGGAAACGAACGTCGGTAAACAATTAGATTAAAGAAGTACGGGATGAAGGACGCAGGGAATTGTTTATGTATTTATGTAGTCGCTTCCCAAATTTGCTTTTGCATCCATACCTGTGTATATAACCTTTTAAATAAGGGCGGAGTGGGGTGGTCCTGCAAACAAGGGGCCGAAGATTGTGTGTGGCATAACAATATTAAAAGAGGACACGTGTGGGACTCCCATTTCAGGTCTTGCTGCTTTCGAAAAAAAGCACAGTGAAACAAGCTTCACTTCTCAGAGTGAAGCCAAAATGCTGAATAAAGCCACTGGCAGATTCTGTGATTTACCTTTATGGCATTTGGCAGATGCCTTTATACAGAAGAAGTATCTCATTTATACTAATAAAGCAGTTGAGGGTTAAGAGAATTGCCCAAGGGTCCATAAGTGGCAGTGGTGGTGCTGGGATTTGAACTCGCAACCTTCCAATCATAATGTCCAAAACTTGTTTTGGAGTCCCACTAGCCCAAAGAACTCAAAGTCACAAAATAAAATGGCAAGAAACTGAGGCGTATTCGTTAGCTATTTACGAATTGAAAGTTTAACCTTTAAATAGCAAAATGACAAACAAATGAAGAAATCTCTTTTCAGTCACAGATGAAAAGGTGTAATTCAGCTTTATTGCAGTCAGTCAGCCTGTCCCAAAGAGCTCTCCAGGAAAAAGCCATTAAAACAGGAATTGCACAAGTTAGATCTTGCATGCAAGTGCGAAATCGAGTGGGAAAAAAAAATCCACACTTTTTATTCTCTACACCCTGAGAAATTTAAATATCCTCTCCATCAACTCTTCCTTTACAATTTGCATTCTCCAATAATACATTATTTTTTGCCAAAAGTTTGTGGACACCTGGTCATAATTATGGTACTGTATGTGCTTTATGAGCATTACATTCCATCTTTAGTCCCAATTTACTCTTATAATTTCTCCCACTCTTCTGGTAAGATGTTCAGCTAGATTTTGAAGTGTGCCTCAGTCATAAGGGTGTTAGTAATGTCAGGTGAGGTGAGGAGGCCTGGGTTGCACTCATTGTTTCAATTCATCCCAAATGGTTGAGATCAGAACTCTTTGCAAAATGTTCCCCGGCAAAAGCATGTAAACCAGATCTTTATGAAGCTCACTTTGTGCACATAGGCATCGCCATCGCCATGCTGGAACAGGTTTGGTTTTCCGAGTTCAAGTGAACGCAAAATTTGATTACACCCCATCCAAAGAGTGTACAATTTTGTGCCTCCAGATTTGTGGTAACAGTTTAAAGAAGAATCACATACAGCAGGAAAGGTCAGGTGTCTCATTCCTTTTGTCTGTTTAATGTGTTAAGATGTCTTGAACACTCCTCCTATTTACATGATACAAACTCTCCTTCAGAGTTTCCGTACTTTTCTTCCAAAAGTGAAAGAGGACAAGACGTCACGTGTTTTGCATCATCAACCTTATACAGAATTTCTTTCTCCTCTTTGCATCATGTGTGTTGTTTTTATTACATGGATATTCATCAGGAGATGTTAAGTGTCCTAGTGTTACAATTATAGCTTGCATCGAGTGTGAAATATCTTAATGGGGAAATCTGAGCACTTTCCCCACCCACGTGTGTGTGTGTGTATGAGTGAGATTTTTCCCTTTTCTCATATGCTGTTATGCGCACCTGCTGTGCTCAGTGCTGTGTGTGTGTGTGTGTGTGTGTGTGTGTGTATAATCTGTTGCTCGCTCGCTCGCATCACTCACACTTGCGCTATATTCATATACATCATGTGACCACAGGCCAGTGGCAGTAAACGGCGCTTATCTGGTTATACTGCTCCTGACCTGGTTTTACTCAGCCTAAGGGAATCAATAAAACCAGAACCTTTGTGTGCAGCACTTTAGATGGGAAGCCACAGTCATTTATAGCAATCGGAATGATTGGATTGGAAATATAAAAGAAAAAGAAAAGGGGAAAACAAACTTGTTTTTTTTTTTTTTTTACCAATTCAACGTTAAATATTAAAAGTAACTTAGGCAATATGTATCAGTTCCTACATATGCACAAAGTTTTGCACATTTAGAGTTTATTGGCAATTTACCTTGTTCTCGAAGCTGTATGGATTTTATTATTAAGCTCGTTATCACATCAGCCATAAGCAATAAGAACAAGAAAGGCTAATCTGATCCAGCCTCCTGAGTGACTGCTAGCAAGCAGAGTTGATGCAATAACAGGCTGGAAATGGTTCCAAGGGTTCTGAGTAGACATATTGTCCTGAAGTACTTCGTGCGGTCTCAAATGTGTTCCGGCAGATTTGCTAACGTGACAAAGCGGCAGATGACCAATTGCGGTATGCATAGCTACAGTTCTGACAGACAGCATAATGACAAGTGTTATAATGACCGAACAAGCAACATGTGGACCAACATGACTATTTGCAGCATGACCACCTACAACAAAGTGACCCAGCTCCTAACACCCTTGTGTTTGAATAAAAACAAACTCCCCCCGCAAAATGTGGTCCATCTTCCCAAAAGAGTGGAGGTTAGCAAATGGGGACTTAATGTGAAATCAGATGCCCAATAAGTTATTGATTATATGGTTGGCAGTTCAAGTTCCAGCACCACGGTGCTACTGTTGGGCCCTTTTATGCAAGGCCTCCTTAAATTTTGGAAATGTTGTAGCTCAGTGGTTATGGCTCAGGGTTACTGATTGGGATTTCGAACCCGTATATCACCAAGCTGCCACCCTTGGGCTCTTGAGCAGGGCCCTTAAACCTCTGTGCTTGATGGTTGCTGTATCCTAAGTGACCTCTGCTCTGACCCCAGCTTCCTGACAAGCTGGGATACAGTGCATTTAGAAAGTATGCAGATCCCTTATACTTTTGGGGAAGTGGTAGCTCAGTGGTTAAGGCTTTGGGTTACTATTAGAGGGTTTAAGCCCTGGTATAGCCAAGTTGCCACCATTGGGCCTTTGAGCAATGCACTTGACTGTCTCTGCTCCAGCAGCACTGTATTATGGCTGATCCTGCGCCCTGACCCCCTGCTTCTTGACAACTTGGATACAGTGCATTCAGTAAGTATTTAGACCCCCTTTACTTTTAGGGAAGTGGTACCTGAGTGGTTAAGGCTCAGGGTTATTGATCAGGGGTTTGAGCAATGGTATGTCCAAGCTGACACTTTTGGGCCCTAGGGAAAGGCCCTTAACCCTCTGTGTTCTAGAGGTGCTCTATCATCTCTGACCCCAGCTGCCTGACAAGCTGGGATACAATTGATGCAGAAAGTATCAGACCCCTTTCACTTTTTGGGGAAGTGGTAGCTCAGTGGTTAAGACTCTGGTTTACTGATCGTGGGTTCGAGCCCTGGTATCAACAAGCTGCCACTCTTTGGTCCATAAGCAAGGTCCTTAACCCTCTGTTCTCGAAGGGGTGCTGTATCATGGCTTACCTTGCGCTCTGGAATATGCAAAGAAAGAATTTCACTGTGCTGACAATGTGACAAGTAAAAGATACCTTGAAAGCCAGCTTTTGCCAGCATAAGTGAAAATTGTGCACAAAACTTGAACCTGAGCACTGACGTATATGACATAAAATTTTCTTTTTTTGCACTTGCTAGCAAAATATTTTTGTAAAAAAAATAAAAACACCCTCATCAATGTTTGCTTCTGTAACTAGAAATAAACAGACATGTTGGATAATAACACAGCCGGCAGTGTTGACTGGGTGAAGACTGACAGACACAAAGCCAACAAACAGCGCAACGCCAATCAATGCTAAACTCTCACCGCCTATTGTTCGAGGGCCGATCTAGCACCGCACCTCAGTCATTCTGAACACGCTGGCCTGTGACTCATCTTACCAAAGTGCTGCTCGAACATCCATGAAGATGAAGTCTGAGAGCGGCTTTTGTGCCTCGGCGGTGAATCCGAGACAGCTTTTGTCAGGCTACAATTAAAAAAAAAACTCAGACGTCGCAGCGTTCGCGAAGCCACATGCTGAGGATTTGTCTAGCGTGAGTGAAGAGAGATTGTGACTGACAGCGTCACTCGTCCGACGCGCTATTCGCCGGCTCTCCTTTCTGCTCCTTTCCTCCTCCTCCGTCTTCTTTCATCCCTCGCTTTGTGCTCGCTACAATAGAAAAGGAATTACGACAACAATGCCCATCGGCCTAATCCTCGCTAAGACACGCTCATTACCGCGACGTACAGAATTATAACTTCGTTAATTGTCTCTTTGTTTTTTTTTTTCCCTCTTCGTCTTTTGCTCTCTGAAGTCGTTGACAACTTGTTTTACTTTGTTTTTGTTCCTACTTTTTTCCTCTTACTTCTTCTCGCCTCCTGAATACTAGCGTTAATAAATAAAAAGAGTAATAACAGGCTAGGATGAGAAAAGGAAATGCGGAACCCCTCCCCTTGTGGAGCGTTTCATGTTGTTTCGGATTTTCGTCTTTGCTTTTTCTCTTGTGAGCGTTGCTAAAAGGATGATTTCTGCGTTCCCTGGATGTTGTTCCTAAAAATCCTTTATTTTCTTTAAAGCTGTTATTGCCAATCTGCGTTCACGCGTAATTTCAGAGCCACTTTAATCCTTACATATCGACTGCTCTCCGATTCGACTGCAGCGCCGCACCGCAACGGATTCAAATTTGCTGTGCGGATGAATAAATATGTGGAGTCCAGTCGAATGGCTGAGTGGACATTTGACAAGGAAGCATTGCTTTAATTAGCTGTGTTGTGTCTTCTGTGTGTGTGTGTGTGTGTGTGTGTGTGTGTGTTTTCTTTCCACCCAATGCTTACAGTCAAGCCTGGGAGAACTTTTCATTGTGCTATCTTGAGCTAAATTTTGTGCAAGTGGCCGATAATGAACGAGGCGCTTGTGCAAGAGGGAAGTTGAAAGGTGGCAGTGTGGGAATGACAAAGGTTAGGAGAGCGAAATGCGAAAAGAGCACAGGAACACTAAACCTGAATAAGCAAGAACAAGCAGTCACCTTGCAGCATGACAGAAATACCACTGCTCGGGTAAAAAGAGAAAAAAAGACAGAGGGAGAGAAAGAACAAGAACGTGTGTATAATGGGGGAGTCCTTGAAAAGTGACGAAGCGTGATCCAGAACGCTTATACCTGGTTAAAGCCGAGGGAATGAGGTGCAGCAACGTATACGCAACATCAATCTTGAATGTTACACACCTCCGGGACCCATGTAGGGTTCTTGTTTTAACCTAGAAATAATGAATTATTAGCATTAATTATTAATCTCTCCCCCCGTGCAGTCAAGATGTGGGGTTACTTCAGGGCGCTTTAGAATTGGGACATTGCCTAATAGCTTTATCATGGCTCACAATGCATATGAAATGATCCAAAGGTTTCGGATTAGAGGTGAAGCGAGCACGGAGAAAATAGAACGAGAAAATCAGACCCCGGCGGACTCATTTGTATTCCAACATATCTCGCACATCTCGCTCTGACAGAAATGAAAAGGCTACAAAGTCTAAAGTTAGGTCAGGCATAATAAAAAAGCGCCACTTCGCCCAGAGTCAAGACTGCACCATTTTTTGGCCTTCGGTGGCCATTTACCCGAGACAGCAGTGCTTCATCTTCAGCCGCAGTCACACACTGCCTGTGAGTGACGGAGCCAGGAGGGGGACCAAGTGTCCAAGTCGCTGTGTATTTGTCTGTCCTGTTGTCTCTCTCGCTCTCACTCTCTCTTTCTCTCTCATGGCGATCATTAAACCCCTCCGGCAAGGTGAAGTGCATGCTGATGTAAGAGTATAGCGAGAAAGCGAAAGCCTCTAATTTTAGCTACAGGGTCTTTTTTTTTTCACACCCCCTTTTTGATGAAAGCCGGGTGAGTTTCCCAGGAGCGCTACGTAAAGGAGCCGCCATCAGAGGACTCGGACAGCTCAATTAATCAGCACAGCCCTGGGGAAACTCGGGCCTTCGACACGGACACTTTATTCCAGCCTGGCGCAGGACACACAGTCCCTGACACCAACCATGCCTCCATCTCTCCTCTCTCTCTCTCTCTCTCTCTCTCTCTCTCTCTCTCTCTCTCTCTCACACACACATACAGACTTTCTCACGTTCTTATCCTTTGACCCTTTTTTTCTGCTCCGTCACTCTTTCGTACGTGGCTTCTCAACTGTCACATGACTTTAATCCATCACTCGGTTTCTTTCTCCTCGTTCTGTCTGTTCACGTCTTGTTGCTGAATTAGATGTGGACACCGATGGGAAGCTGTCTCTCCACTTCGAACTAGTTATCTCACACACACACACACACACACACACACACACACACACACACACACATTGAGACAAATTCATTCTTCTGCTCCACCTTGTCTGACATTTTCCAATTTTCTCCCTGTCTCTTGTTAACTCATTGCTCGGCTTATAGTTGAGTCTGATTTTTATTTGTGATTGTGTGTGGGGCGAATACGGCGCTCCGTAAATCTGCTGACCTTCCGTGTACATTTAACCACGTCAACTGTCGTTCCGCTGGTGATGGAGTGAAAGTAAGGGTTTTGTGGTTTGCTGTAGAACTACCAGAAAAATCAAATCACTCCTTCCTTTCTCCCTCCCTACCTAGTTTGCTAGGAGTTAAGACTAATACATCCACTATATACACACAACGTTGTGAACACGTATCCTGTTATAATAACCGCCACTCTTCCAGGGAGTTGTTCCAATAGATTTTAGAATGTGCTTGTGAAGATTTTGTAAAGATCGTGTTAGTAAAGTCAGGTAGGTGAGGTGAGGAGGCCTGGGGTGCAGTCGGCATCATCCCAAGGATGTTCAATAGGATTGGAGCTCTATAGCAGGAGATCTTCCACTCCGAAACATGTATAGCATATCTTCATGGGGCTGGATTTGCACACAGGAGCATTGTCATGCCTTATTTGAAGAAGAAATTTTATGCTACAGCATCCAAAAGCATCCTATACAATTGTGTGCTTCCATCTTGTAGTAACCGATTGGGAAAAAACTCATATGGTTATTCCTGATCCAAGACCTGTTTTATATGTGGTGTTTAATAGCCATGGGTCTTCATGAACGATTCGTTCATTTTGAACGAGTATTTAATGTGACTCAGAGAGTCATCTCAAAGAGTGATTCGTTAATTTTTTCTCCTGGACGCGCACGAGCAAAGCATCACTGAATCTCTGGGTTGCTCTGTGAATTTCCTACAGTACGTACAGGAAACAGAATTCGAGTAGATCATCTCTCAAGTCCGAGTCGTTCGTTTTTGTATCATGTGACTCCTGTATACGATATGGAGGTGGTTAAAGGATAAAAGAAACAAAATTAAGTGAGTCAAAAAAGAACCAAGTTACTAACAAGATCCAATCTTTCATTCACTACTGTTAAATAACAGTACAAATGTACAATTATAAAGAACATTCTTATTCATTCTTTATTTTTGTAAAGCTGCTTTGAGATAATGTGCAATATAATTACATCACATTTTGAATTGAATTAATACAAAACAGTAAATATAATTTTTGAAGACTCTGTATATACCGTAATTTCCGGACTATAAAGCGCACCCATATATAAGCCGACTGAATTTAACAAATATTTTTATTTTTAACATAAATAAGCCGCACCTGTCTATAAACCGCAGGTGTCTACACTAATGTCTTTTACACAGGCTTTAACGAAAGACACGTTACACACGGTGTAACGCGTGAAATATGTTGCGGTTCCTTTAGGAGCATAGCGGTATTTTGGGACTAGCATGCCAGAAGTGAGCTCTCCCTTCACCCTGACTCAACACGATACAACGGCTTGTATCTAAACAGTAGCCGACCAAGAAAGGTTTTGTTCACTGTCGTCCTCCTTCCTTTCACAACTATTTCTCTCTGGAGTTTATCTTTTGGCATCGTCATGCGTTTAAATTCGCCCAATGGAAGTTTTTTCTCCTGATGCTGTGCAGCTCAGAACACAGGTGAAGTCCGTTTTTTTGTTTTCGTTAGGAAATTTCATTGGTCTAATGTTATGGGGTTTAGTTTTTTGGCTTGAAGTTTGTGAAACCAGGAAAAACCCAGGAAAAAAATCATAAATTAGCTGCCTCGTTGTTTAAGCCACGGGGTTCAAAATGTGGGAAAAAAGTAGCGCCTTATAGTCCGAAAAATATAGTATATACAAATATATAATAAAATCACTTAATATGTTAACACACATATAGTGTCGCTCGCAGTTAAAGTTTGCCCGCAGCAAACTTTACATGTTTGTCTCACTGGTTTTGAGCATTACATGGCTATTTGTTCACTCAAATGTGTGGAATAAATACTCACTATTAATCAATAAGGAATGTCGTGAAGCGTTTTATTTATTTATCTGTGTCTTAGCTGCTGTTGTGTGCCCTGCTAGTAATGCTAGCAAGTCTTTACACTGAGCTGTAACAACGTAGGATTCGAACATTCAAATTTGAGTGTACAGATTAATATCAGAATTAATTGGGCAAATTAATCACAGTGCTCTCTGAACCGAACTGCTCTCAAGAATGCCTCTGTTTGTGTACAGTTCAGGGAACTTTGCATGCATTTTTAATTCGTTTAGAGTTACTATTCATACACCATAAGATATTTTTTCCACATTGAATATCATACAGTACAGCGATCAGCCAAGCTCCTGCTTGTGCCTCATAAACAGATCCATCATGGAAGGAGACTTTTGAAGATGTGATGTTACAGTTCTGTAGTTGCACAAGCTTAAATATATTTGTTTGGATTGAACTTCTGTTTTTTTTTTTTTCTTCATTGATTTGTCCGCAGATACACTTACAAGAATATTTACATATTGGACTTTTCAGGAAAAGCTGGACATCCATTTTAAAAAGGTTTAAAGCAATTTTCATGAATTATTTGCACAAAAACACAACTTGAAATAATTTCAAATTCCCAGGAAAATTTTAATGCATGCAAAAAATGCACAGAAAATTGAGTCAAGTTATGAGATTAAGGTGTCTTCTGTTAGACGTGATGTATGCAGGCAATGCAGTTGTGGCTACAGTGAAAGGAGACATGTTAAATTGTGTTCATTGGGTTTTTTTCTTCAGTAATAGCATTCACTCTCACTGTATTAGATTCCTGTTTGTGATACAGTGCTCTATTACACTGCGTTTCTCTATAATATTGATGTTTCTATAGCTGTGGGATCATAATGATGGTAATAAGAGGTCCACTGATTTAGGTAGGACACCACTGAAGACCTGAGTGTTAAAAGCACAGCCAGCCTGTGAATATTAGTATGCAAAAATAGATAAAAAATTATCTGATCTTATTTGATCTCAATGTGATATTTGATACAATTATTCATCAGATGTATAGCCATCGTGTCTTTATAAGTCTTCCAGGATTTGTTTGAGAATGGATTAAACATTAAGAAGGCATATTTAAAAGGATTTTTGTTGCTTAGGGAAATTATTATTAAGTGTCTAAATTATGGAGTGCCGCAAGGTTCCATATTAAGACCTGCACACTTTTCACTATATGCATTGCCTGTTATCTTTATGATATTGTTTTGATTGATATTATCTGCCATATTTGTTTGTTGTATTGCATTTTTATTATTTGCAAAGTAATGGAGAGTGTGTTAGAGAAGTGAAGAAAAGAGTGCAGGCAGGGTGGAGTGGGTGGAGAAGAGTGATAGCAGGAGTGATTTATGATAGAAGAATATCTGTGAGAGTGAAAGGGAAAGTTTATAGGACTGTGGTGAGACCTGAGATGTTGTATGGATTAGAGACAGTGGCATTGAGTAAAAGACAGGAGGTGGAGCTGGAGGTAGCAAAGCTGAAGATGTTGAGGTTTTCGTTGGGAGTGAAGAGAATGGATAAGATTAGAAATGAGTTTATTAGAGGGACAGCGCATGTAGGATGTTTTAGTGACAAGGTGAGGAAGGCGATATTGAGATGGTTTTGACACATGCAGAGGAGGGACATGAATTATATTGGTAGAAGAATGCTGAGGATGGAGCCACCAGGTAGGAGGAAAAGAGGAAGGCCAAGGAGGAGGTTCATGGATGTGATGAGGGAAGACATGCAGGTAGTTGGTGTAAAAGAGGCAGATGTAGAGGACAGGGGGGTATGGAGAGGGATGATCCGCTGTGGCTACCCTAATGGGAGCAGCCGAAAGAAGAAGAAAAGTATTGCATTTCTATTACTACATGAATGTTCAGGACTTTAAGTATAAAGAAAGTTCTATAAATGAATCCTATTATATTAGTATTATTATTAATATTATACATATGCAAGCATTTTGTATTCAGTGAGCATAATTGATCCCTTACATGAATCAAAGATATTTCACTTATGCTGTCACTCAAAAAAATAGAAAAAAAGGTCAAGGTCTGGTGTATATGCATTATGCATGTCAATAAATTATTAAAGGAAGCTGACAGTTTATGTTAATCTGAAGACTCAATCGGCCTCATTATTACAGCAATGGGATGGTGTACAGAACCATTTACTGTAGCGTGGTACAAAAATAGCAGCACTAGTAGTAATAATATGAATATATGCTGTAGTTTATTTATAAAGAGTCGCAGAAAATGTTTTAAAAAAATGTCTCGAATGTATGAATGTGCGCTGTGTGTGTGTATTCGGGCAGAAGTGAAACCTTCATGAATATGAATTCCCTGGAAGCAGAATTCTTCTCGCCAATCCTGTCCTGTCTTGCTGCACTGGTTCCCTTTAGGTGAACTCTCTTTTGCGTTGTGTTTTCTTTCTCCCCGTGTGGTTTGTCTTGCTGATTGTTATGTGTACCCTAACAAGCAAGTGGGGAAAAAAAAGGTTGCAGATTTAAATTTTAATGTTATTACCCATGACTAGCTGGCAGCCTACATTAAACTCAGTACCTGCCTTCGTTAATTCACTGTCTCATTGTGTGGTCATTATTTGGAAGAAACAATTAGCGATTTTTGAGTATTGTTTACTTTCTTTTTATTAACTTTGTCGGAGTTCATTTCATGTCTATCAACCCTGAGAGATAAAATAAGTTTCAATCTTTTGGGAAGATGTTCCACTCGATTTTGGAGTGTGCTTATGGAGATTTGTGCTCGTTCAGCCACAAGGGTGTTGAAAAAGTCAGGAACTAATGTAGCTGAGGACGCCTGTGGTTCCAATTTATTCCAAAGGTGTTCAATAGGGTTGGAGCTCTATAGCAGGAGATCTTTCACTTCAGCTCATTTAACCTATATCTTCATGGAGCTGTCTTTGTGCACCATCATTATGATGCCACGGCTATAGACATATCAATATTATAGAGAACGCAGTATAACAGAGCACTGCATCACAGACAGGAATCTCATACAGTGAGAATAAAAGTTACTAAAGCAAAAAACACAATGAACACAATACTGTAGCCACAACTGCACCGCCTACATGCATCATCTAACAGAAGCCTCATTAACCTCATAACATGACTTCATATAGAGTCTATATACAGTTTAATAAAAACTGTAGATATCTCTATTAATATAATATTTTGTCATGGATCAACTTGTCTGTACTTTTGACTACAATATTATTTTGACTTTTGGATCAATATTTTGACTTTTGGATCAACTTGTCAATATTTCTACAATATTTGCAGAAAATACAGTCATTTAAATCTGTTATTGTTATGGAACTAGTGCAATTTTATTGAGTATTAGGCTTTTTTTTTTAATTGCCCAATTTTTCAGTTTTTTATTTGTTAAAAAAGTTTAAAATATCCAATAAATTATGTTCCACTTCATGATTGTGTCCCACTTGTTGTTGATTCTTCAAAAAAAAATTACAATTTTATATCTTTATGTTTGAAGCCTGAAATATATATATATATATATATACAGTAAAATCCATTTAGCCCTGCGAGCAAAGTTATTCCCACCACATCTTTTAGCATTGCTTCTAGCAATATTAGCTAAGTCATCATGCTAGCTAGCTCTCGTTGTATATTTTATTTATCTGACAGAGTAAATAAACAAGGATGATTAGTTAGGCCTATGCAATGAAAAGAGTAAACGAAGTGCACATTTATTTATTCATTACATCATATATTTTTCTTCCCAGATGATGTCATGTATCTGGAAGAAGAAAAAAATAATAATAGTGGATATGAATGCAAATCTATTCGGGGGCACTTACTTTTGGTGCGGTTACATCAAACGCAGCGATGGCACCTGTAATGTTTGCTATAAGGAATAATGACATACAAAGCTTTCCATTAGGACCTTGGCAAATCTGTTTATTCAGTAATTGGTCTCTGCTGTTGAGGTTAATGAAAAAGGTCATTAACGTTCTAAAGGATCTACATTTAGAAAAATAATATCAGTGATGATGGACTGGACAAGCTATTTGTTGCTTCAGCTCCCAATTAGAGGATGTAGCATGATGCGTTGGCACGAAACTTTAAATATAAATCATTTACTTAACGTGTCTGCTATTTGGCAACCCCTATTAGAGTGCAGCAGTGGCAGCTGTGGTGTTGAGATTTGAGCTCATAACCTTCTGATCGGAATACACGCTTAGCTATTAATCCATCAACAGACAAGGCTTGCTTGGAGAGTTAAGTATTATTAGCTTCCTAAAAATTGTAAAAGTTGATCTGAGTTTGGACCAGTTATGGTGCTTGATGTGTAGTTTTGAAAGGTCTGGTCTGAAAGGGAGACTGGAAACTGGAGCAGAAGACAATGTGAAAACCCCAGACCGTTGACACCATTCGTCAATGGAAGGATGGTTGCAGAAATTGTTACGTGAGCTCATATATCTGAACAATTCTGGAAAAAAAACACTTTTTGTGTCTGTATTAGGATCCTTACCATTACTAATTATGGTTCATTTAAACCAGGCGATTATGTGCTTTTTCCTGTTTGGTCTTTGTTCACTCAGAAGTTTTTAGGAAGATTGGTTTTTAGCTTCTTTTTAATTTAATCTGATGTGATTTTACACACACACACACACACACACACACACACACACACACACACACACACACACACACACACACACACAGGCCTCAACCTGACCACAAGTCCCTCTTGTAATCATTCTGTCACCTTCTCAGCTGGTGGAGAAGGTGATGATAGAGGATGCGGATCCCCTCTGACAGAAGAAGATGCTAGTTTGCGATGCCCACGTGCGCCTCCCATTTCACCCTGGTGTGGGTTTATTCAGATTCCATTTGCGTTTTTTTTTTTTTTTTTCGTCCGCTGACAGGCACGCACACGCTGGCGGCGGAGACAGCCGCATGAATAAAACAGTTGTATTAGACGCCGTCTTTTGTCAAACAGGCGAGTCCGCTTATTGGGGACAGGCAAACTTGTTACAGATAGTAGCCCTTCCCTTTTAGCAAATTGCTCCGAACTGCTTTCTTGTACAATAAAAAAGCTCTCTTTGTCCGTATTGTGTGTTTTTAAACCATTTTCCTCTTGTTTGTTTCACATTTGCATTTATTTGCATTTACATTTGACATTTTTAAGGCTGAATTGCTCAATTGTTTAGAGATATCGTTATATATTTTTTACATGTATCCTGCAGAGTATTTAACAACAAAGTGTATCAGATCCAGAACGAGTTCGTAGTCCTCATTACACTCTGATCAGCATGTGTGTTGTGTTTTTAATTAGTGGGCTGGTGGAGGAAGCTGTGTCAGTGTGTGTGTGTGTGTGTGTGTGTGTGTGTGTGTGTGTGTGGTTTATATCGTGTGTATATATATATATATATATGTTTGTGTGTGTGTGTGTGTGTGTGTGGGGGAGTGCCTGCTTGCCAAGCCGCCATTTCCCATCAGGCTAATGGCTGCTCACGCTCCGAACCCCCAGGGCAGCTGGCAGGGCCAGCCTCTTCCCCACCAGCACTGTACCACCTGACTACACCAAATGTATCTAAGTCGCTGTCTTGTGCACACATAGACATATACACACAAATGTACACACACACCTTATCTTTTTCATTAAATTAAAATAGATCAATTCAAGCAAGAAAGAGACAGCTTGCTCACATTGTTATAAAAAGACCTAACCTAGGATTTCTTCCACTTTATCTGAAATGAATGCATTTTTCCCATTGACAAGGTGTTTTGCCCGTTCTTTCTGACTGTACTACTCTACTCCTGACCAGGATGAAACAGCACCATGCTGTTTCTAAACTTAGAGACATTTTCTATAAAATAAATATAAAAATTCTCAGATGGCCATCATTCACAATTTGTCGAATGGTCTTGTTGAAGGTCTTCCCGATCTGGCGTGTTCCAGTGATGTTCTTCCGTTCTTGAAGCACGGGTGCCAGTCAAAACGCAGACGTGGTAACGCAGGTGGTCAGAAAAGCGCCAGCTGCACAGCTCCCGATGTACACAGGGCGGTGTCTTTTTGCATATTGACATTTGGGATGTTTGGATGTTTGGATGTAGGTTGGTGCCCCCTATGACTTTGCGACCTTGTGCTGCCATCTGTTGGTGTTTTTACAAAACTAGTCTCAAGCCTTTTTGATACCACCTCCTAGTTTAGCGGTTAAGGCATTGGACTTTAAATCGTAAGGCTGTGATTTAAAATCCCAGCCACACCAAGCTGCCACTCCTGGGCCCTTGAGCAAGGCCCTTGAACGCCAATCTCGATAAGAGCGTCAAAAAGCCATAAATGTATATATTTGGAGAAAACACGCTTTGGAATGTGGGGTATTTTAAGCCTAGGTGATTAGAAATATGATTCGTATAAGGTATATATAGCTAGTATAAAAAATAACTGTCTATTTCTTAAATTGGAACCAAAATCGGATTAAACCAAGACTATTTTTCCCTCAAATGTGAGGATTCGGCCTCAAAACTGTTTAATGCAGAAGGCCTTGCTTCAGCATCTTTGCTGTTTTGTGCTATTGATTGCTCAGGAGCTGTGCCGATACCATCTGTCGAGGTGGAGATTGCCACCTGATGCCAGTCTGATGGACCCCAGGAGGTTTTGGACCGATCCGAGCGTCGCTCTCTCTGCCATGTGTATCTGTTTCCAGCTCTCTATGGAGCTGCATGCTTAAAAAAAATCCTCAGCCATACGTTGTTGAAGGCAAAGACTGATTTTTTTTTTTTGCTACTTTGCTTTACTATCCAGAGGCTGACTTCTTGAGCAAACACGCGAATGTTCAGTCTGGGTCAGTCGAGCACCGTTTTGCCTTGAGGCAATGAGCAGCTAGAGGTGCATTTCTGAGCAACAAGATGCGTTCGTGATGAATTTCAAATCTCCCCAGAGTTGGTGCTGTGCATGTACACAAGTGTGTCTCACCACAGTCTCGCAGTCCTCCAGTGAAAGGTGATTAGAGAGTTGGCTTGTATTCTATAGGCGCTCACCAGCATTCCAATCACACAGCTGTATCTGCTCCCTGTGGAAAGTTCTGCAACCATCTGAGGGGCGGAGAGAGATCTTTTTCCCCCTCCCTTCTCTGCTGCCATCTGCCCCTCTATTTTCGCTAATCAAATTGATTACAACAACAAAACGGACAAAATGCTCATTAGCATGGCACTTCAGTTAGCTGTGGCTCCGGGACAGATGGAGTGGGTTTCGACCTTCGGTGTACAATCTCTCGTAAATCTTAATCTGTGCTAATAAGGCTTGATACTCTTTTAGACAACATCCGAGCTCTTCAGAGCGCTCCAAATTCTCACTTCGCAAACTTCCTGTTCTTCATCAGAATAGTGTGTGGAGCTGCAGCAATTTGTGATATTCTCAGAATTTAAAAATCTCAGAATGCAGATGTTTCTCCAGACAAATCATTGCCATGTAGTAGCTTGTATATGCAGCATGTTTGCAATGATTTGTCTGAAACATCTGCATTTTGGAAAATGGAAGTACATCCGCAAGCAGGAAAGTGCAGGACAGCTAAGCTAAATGCAGAAAATGCCGGAAAGCTACTACATGGCAATGATTTGTCTTGAAAAACATCTGGAACTTGAGATTTGAACATCCCAAATGTATTGTGGTTTTTGAATAAATAAGGCTCTAATTAGCACATAAAAGCACGACATATGATTGTTTTATTTGTTTGTTTGTTTTTTAATGCTTGCCCGTGGCAAAATTGGCGTCTCTTCTCAAAGTTGTATTTATACACACTAAAGAGAAATGTCCTGATGTAGTCTGTCAAACTCGCTAGCTGTCTTATACAGTTTTCTTGGCTAAAGGATCGTCTACTTATTCGCATAGGGATCTCTTTTTTGTTCGGATATTATCAATTATTACAATTTTTGTTGGATGATTGTCGGATTTGGAGAGTTTTATTTTTTCTTCTACAAATATTCAGAAGTTTTTGGATCAGACGTCTTTAAAGCAGGTTTTTAAGTTGGGAAGAAACTCCTGAATTTGGTTGTTTCCTTAAAATAGTAATAGTATCACTGTGCTATCATTCTAATGTCACATAAAAGAGATGGCCTAGAGGCGTATTGGATTTAGTTTGATCAAATCCGGGCATCTTTTTTTTCTTTTTTGAACCAGCTGAGCCGAGCATAGCCGCAAGCTACACTTTTGTGATCTATTACAGGCGATTAGTATTGATCCCAGGGAATGCGCAAAGTCTCTTTGGTCTGCTCTGTGAAGTAGTCAAAGCCTGAGTTGGCCTTAACAAGTCAGGGGTGACAGCTAAATGGAAGAATTGCATGAATAATTTTTAAACAACAAAAGACCTTAGAAGACGAGAGAACATTCAATGCCTGCATTCCTTGGGATATTAGGAGAAGAAAGTATTCGGGTTATGAGCTAACTGATAATACTTTCAATCAGCGTGAATGCTTGTGTATAGGAAAAAACAATATTGTGAACATCCAGAATCAATTACTAAAGCCTAGAGATCCCCAGCCAAGTCAATTGACCATTAAGATTTTCAAATTCACAGGTAGTCCCTGTCTTACAATGGAGCATTGTTTATAATTAACAAATTACAGTACATATACAATTTTTAAATTATAATTTTTTATTATAATTTTTTTTTTCCTTCAAAGCAGGCATCTTAATTTAAAGACCAATAGGCAAGACAGCACATCCTAAAAATCTCACACTGTATCCCTACAGACAGCTGGTTAAGCCTACAGACCACTAGACAAAACTATAGTCTAGTCGTTAAGACTGCAGCCCGTTAGAAAAGCCGGTATGTTTCTATCTAAGCCTACAAACCACTTACCAAGCCAACAGAGTACTAAATAAATCCAAATAACATGATGTAAACCTGTAGGCAACTTGCTACTGAGTTATTGGTTAAATGCAGGTACTTGTGCCTGTGGACCACAAGGTAACTGACAAGGATATTGTCAAGCCAAGTCAAGTCAAGAAGCTTTTATTATCATTTCAACCATTTATAGCTGACGCAGTACACAACAACGTTTCTCCATTTACCTGTTCCCTCTCTAAAGGGGACAGGTAAATGGAAGACAAGTGTTGATGATTAGTAGGTGGAAGAGGCTGAGCGAGAGTGTTGAGCGTTGGAGGGAGGCGTGACTGGTGGCTCTCTGATATTAATAGACTTTACTATTTATTTTTATTGAGCATGAAATGAGCTTTTGGACCACAAGATTAACAGACAACTAGGTTAGCATGTATACCAGTAGCTAAGCTTATAGACCGTTGGGAACGCCTGTAGACCAGTAGGCCGTCAAAACTAAGTTATTCCTATAGAACACGTATAACGTAACTCTGTAGTACACTAGTAGAGTCTTCAGACAATAAAACAAGCTTGTAGACCACGCTTTTAAAACACTATTTAAGCCTTTAGATCAGAATAAGAGTTTAATACAATAAGCTGGTTGATTCATTTTTAATTTTTGTTAATTTAGTTTTTCGATTTTTGAGCTCTTGTGGATTTCCTATGTGTAAGCATGCTCCTAAGCCTGTGTAGGTTTCCTCAGGGCTCTCAGGTTTCCTCCTACACTCTAGTAGCATTCTGATAGATCGATCAGAAACTAATCCCTTTTTACATTTTAGCTCAACTCGTACTTTCGCCTCTGTGAAAACTCCGGTGAGACGCCCCAATGCGTAAGAAGGAGGAAAAGAAAGCCAAGGTACACGCTCTCGGAGCTGGCGAAATGTCAACTTTGCACAATGTTTCCTCTGTCTCCACAGCACAACAGTATCACTGTTGGAAAAAAAGAGAGAGAGCTTGCTTTGTGTTTGTCTCTGTTGGTATTTCCTCATGATGCTGATTTCAGGTCCGACTAGTGTTGACAGTTAATATTAGTAACCAATTTTCTTTCTGTATCTCTGGCTGTCTCTGTGAATCTTGTAGTTTTTTACTAGACATGGTTCTCTAACTAAATCAGATCTCAGGTAGTTGGGAAACACGTGTTTTGTCTCGAGCATGCTGGCAGAGTAAATTGCTGCCTGTCGAGCCCGAAAATAACCTGTCAACCACGCACAGGTGTCTATGCATGCAGCGTCTGATGGACGGAGTAAAAAAAAAAAAAAGCATGTGCAAGTGTGTGTGCTGAGTAAATGTGTATAGATGTAAGTAGAGATTTCACTCGAAGTTTGGCCAAGTCAAAATATCAGGTGTTCGCCATGGCTGTTCCCTCCAAAATGAAGCAGACATCTTACGGCATTTTCCGAAAAATCATACCTGAGTAAAAATAGATACTTCACTGCAAAACTGACACTATTTCAAGTCACTTATTCCAATAGCACTCGAGTAAAAGTCTATGTGCGTCTGAGCAGTACTTGTGTATTTGACTCATATTGAACGTAGGCTCAAAGATGCTCTAGTCCTAAACACTAAGACACATGTTAGTGAAAAGTCAAAAACTGTCGGTTTCATTTCTGAAAATCACAACAAACTCTTCAACACGCCAGAATGACACAAAGAGCAAACAAGTGAAAGTATGAAGCAATCTTTTAAAAATGGATCTATAAATTACAAATACATTTTTTTTATATAAAAGTTAAAACACATATTTAGAGCTGATTTTAATTTCATGGGGCGATATTTGTATTCAACTTTAACAAAAGCTTGTTTTTAAAGTTTTTGGAATTTTTTCGAGCCTGTTTAGGACTGAAAATGAGGTCAGCGGTGTTAAAAAAGTCACTCACAGGCAGAAGATGCAGGTCGGGGAGTGTTAATGACTTAAAAATTGCAAAATTGTGTAAAAATTGCTTATTGGTAACGCTCATCGACAATTTAAATGAAAAGTAAAAAATCTACTTAAATGTAAATGTAGTTGAGTAAAGAGTAGAAAGTATATCAATGAGACTAGAAACTTGAAAGTAGCCAAAAGAAATTTACTTAAGTACAGTAAAGAAGTTCATTCACTCAAATTCTTTACACCACCGCCATACGGTTATAAAATACGATTTATAGATGCCAAAATAAATTATATATTTTTGTAAATCATCTTTCAGCCAGTCTGGAAGGGCGGAGTCTAGTGGATATGACTAAATTTATTCCTAAAACTTAGCATAAGAATATGCATAAGTAATGTATATGTGTAGTGATAAAAAAAACGCATATCCAATTCAATCGTTTATCTTCATGTAAATTTGAATACGCTACGGTTTACAGTGTGAAGGTGATACGATTTATTTGTTTTAATCACACAGCGGTTTCACGGATAATTTGTGTAAATGAATCGTTTCTTATTAACAACCTGAATGAAAGCAATGCAGAACAAATCCGTAAATTAAGACACTTGCTATTTCATTAGGACAAAATTAATGGCACCCTATAAACCAGGAAAGGATCAGCATGTGTCTGCGGTTTACCACGTGGATGAGCTGCGTTACTGTAATAGGTCTCGGTGGTTGGTTGTCATTTTGTAAGAAGCCTGTTGGTTTTTCGGAAGAGTAATATCATCATGTCCTGGTAAATATTCTTTATATTTGTCAGTTGCACATTACAGCGAAATTCTTATCTGTAGAGTGCAGGGTCATGGCCATGATACAGCGCCCCAGGTGCAGAGAGGGGACTTAAACCCCCAACTAGGACTTGAACCCCCAACTTTCTATCAGTAACCCAGAGCTTTGACCACTGGGCTACCACGTCCCCATAAGGATTTCACGTTTCCCAGCGTGTCAGGTCCATGGTATGGCCTCCTCTGGAGCAGATTGTTTTGAGTGCCTGGTTTAAAGGCCTAATAGTGGTAGCTTGGCAGTGCTGGGGCTTGAACCCTCAATCCTATAATCAGTATCCCAGACCCTTAACTACTGAACCCTGTGTGACATTATATATGGGAACTATATTCCACAAATCTGTGATCATTTGGCAGAAAGATTTGCCATCTCACATCTACACAGCTCTGGAATTATCACATGCATGCCATGTAGGTTTCCTTCAAGTTTTCTGGTTTCCTTTAACTTCTCAGGAAGTATGTGTGGGTGTGTGTTAGATCATAGTAATGATAAAGGTGTGAATGAGTGTGTACATGGTACGTAGATTGGTCTCCCAGCCAGGGTGTATTCTCACTTCACTCATAATGTTGAACCCTAATGTAGGCTCAGAGTGGGATAAAGATGATTGAGTGAGCGAATGAATGAATGAATAGGTGGCTGATGGTGTACCATAGCAGGCCAATTTGCTTGAATCTGGAAGGAGAGTTGAGTTTCTAAAGAAGGATGATGATAAAGAAAAGTACTACGATCGATTGATTTAGTTCCTGACAAGCACCGCATGCTAATGGGACTCCTGGCATCGGTTTGCCCTAAACCGACGATGCGAGCAGATTCCACCTACAGTGGCTGTGTGGGAGGTTTTATTGCGGGATTCTTTAGTCAATGAAGGCAAAAGCAAAAATGTTTGGCGCTGAGATCGGGGCCCTAATTAGCAGAATTAGCCACAGATCAAAGCAGACAATTAGGGATGGTGTTGGCTAAGGGGCCGGTCTCATTTACATCACAACGCAGCAGCAAGCTTGTCATTATGGACAGCCAAAACAATACGGCTGAGGAAACACGCCAGAGCTTGTCTTACCTCCTTCTATTTCTCTCCCCTTCGGCTTCTCTCTCTCTCTCTCTCTCGCTCTCTCTCTGTCTTTCACGCTCTTTCTTTCTGGCATTTGCCGTATCTTGGTTTGCGAAACGTTGATATGCATGTAAGGGAGACGAAACCTCATTTTCGCTTTTAACTCAACTTAATTAAGGAGGGAATTAACTTGTTTTATGCGTGCGCAATCCCAGTACGTGGCTCGCCCACAGAAATATCGTGCCGTTCAAAGTCCTGGCACGGCTATTCAAGCGGACCGGTAAAAAAAGAGGGGCTGATGGAGGACGAGTCTTTGTCCCTTCTGTCAGTGTTTGCTCTCACAGCCTGAAGAAAAGCTCTCTCAATTCACTGTTCCTTCCACTTAAAGGTAGTTGAAAATAAAAAAAAAGTAGAAGCCTTTCTTTGGGGGAAAAAAAAGAACTTCCTGCATCTTTTTTTTTTCTTTTTTTTTGTCCGCTTCGACTCGTGATGTCCGGAACAAATTACAGGAAGGACGTCAATCAGACCAAAGCGGCTGATAAATGTTATATGGTACCATTGCAACCTAATATATGCTGGAGGGAAAGAAGTTCACATCACTTCCTCTCAGACTTTTAGAGAACATTACGTACAGTTTAAAACGTAGACTATGTACAAAGACAAAAATTTGTGGACACCTGCCCTAACATTGCTTTGTGCTTTTTGAACCTCCCATTCCACATAATGTCTCCATTTGGTGTTCTAATAACCTCCACTCTTCTGGGAAGATGTTTCACTAGATTTTGTGCTCATTCCAGTTCTTCCCCAATGATGTTCAATAGGGTTGAAGCTCTATAGCAGGAGAGCTTCCACTCCATTTTCCACATGTAAAGTACATTTTCATGGAGATGGCTTTGTGCACAGGGGCACTGTAATGCTAGAACAGGTTTGGGTCTTCAAGTTCAAGTGACAGGGAAATTCAATGCTACCACACCCAAAGACATCCGATACAATTATGTGCTTCCAACTTTGTGGTAACACTTTGGGATGAACCGCATACGGCTGGAAATGTCAAGAGTCCCAATACTGTATATCTATATAGTGTACAACACTTGCACAATTTAAAACTGAATAAATAAATATCTAATATTGAGCATTTGAAGGCCTCGTTAAAGGGCCCAGCATGGTCACGCTGCTGGGATATGAACTTCTGACCTTCTAATCGGTAGTCTACCACCTTAACCATTGAGCTGCCACTTCATTGTCATTGTGCCTCTGGAAGATTTGAGATTTGTAATCAAAACGTTGTCGCGTGATCAAATTAGGTTGAATTTGTACGCAGTGGTTTTTGTAGTAAAATATATTTAATATAATAATTTATAATTGAATATCAGTGGATTTTGGGAATGGGAATATCAACTCATTTGTGTGTGTGTGTGTGTGTGTGTGTGTGTGTGTGTGTGTGTGTGTGTGTGTGCTGTCAGTCTTGGCAGTGAGTTCCAGCTGAAGTGTTTGATGAATGGCAGGTCCTCGACAGTCGACCTCGCCTTTTAGCTCAAGTGCCATTCCCCAGTGCTCAGGAGACGTGGACTTGCTTTTGTTCCAACCAAAGCCATGAATATGTTTTTTTTTTTTTTTTTTTTCTAAGGGGTGGGCTGCAGTTTAAACAGAATTCACTCTCCATTTCAGCCTGCACTTCAGGGCTCAGGCCAATTAAAGCAAAAGGCAGAACTCAGCGCTCACCGCTCGAGGCTCACCTCTGCGACGGGAATAGATGCGTTACTAACTGGCCGTGGCTTCATAACCTGCTTCACTGGGCAGTGCTTAAGCGTAAAATCTGTTTATAATAAATAAATAAAAAGTCCAATTTTGAGCCGAAAGTCTATTGGAAATCTAATATGAAATCTTCAAATTAATGCCATATAAAGTATTATACACCGATGTGTGCGATTTTGTTCCATGCCGTATTATTACAAACTATACACTGTATTATTTAAAAGATTTTTATATAATGAATTTCCTTATAATTTTTTTTATTTGTTAACCAGACCCAAAATTAATTTTACTTTTAAAAAAGTTGATAAAAGTACCAAAATCTTTTCCGGTTTACACAAGTGAATAAAAGTATAATTTCACAAATTAATGCTTTTAAAGTAACTTCGAGAGCTCTATTGCTGAGAAGTAGAATGCTTTCAGAACTCATGTACTTTTACCTGAAGTGTCCTGGATATGGACCACCTTTTACTTTAGTTTCCTCCTTTTCCAATTTTTTCTACACTTCATGATTTTTGTCCATATAAACAAAAGTGGATTTGTGGAGACCTGACAAGGTAGAATAGATTAGATCACCTGTCACATATACATAAAAGTCTTCCTTTGCATATCCAAGCTTGCTTGCTATGATACGGTACCCCTGGAGCACAAAGGGTTAAGGGCCTTGCTCGAGGTCCCAAGAGTGGCATCTTGGAGATAACTTTCCAATCAGTAAACCAGAGTCTTAACCACTAAACTTATATACACATATGCTTTTTTCTTTAACATCCTATTCCACACTTAGTCCCCATTTCCTGTTTTAATAACCACTACACTTCTGAGAACATGTTCCACTAGATTTTGTGAAGATTTGTACTCCATCAGCCACAAGTAAAGTCAGATACTGATGTAGGTTAGAAGGTGAGGAGGCCTGGGGTGCAGTCAGTGTTCCGTTTCATCCCAAAGGTGTTCAATAGGGTTGAGTTCAGAGCTCTATAGCACGAGATCTTCCACTTCAACCCATGTAAACTATATCTTCATGGACTTTGTGCACAGGGGCATTGTGTCATGCTGGAACAGGTTTGGATCTCCTAGCTCAAGTGAAGGAAAATGGATGCCACTGCATCCATTTTATACAATAGTTTCTGGAAGAGAACCAAATATCTCTGTAAAAGTCCCAAAACCTTTGTGTGTAAGTAGTGTATTAGTGTGTTTATCTGGGTGTTAGACAGCCCATGTCCACTTAGCTCCAGTGACACGAGCGGCTTTGGTCTCGCCAGTGTGAGCGTAGGGTTTTTATCGCAGCAGTAAATGATGGTTGACAGTGTTTTCTGTTACGTGTTCTGTTCATTTTGCATATTTTTCTGATCTCCACTTGAAATCCCAGTGGTAGTGTAAAACTTTTAACAGCTGTGTCACTCCAAATTTAAAAGCTCTTCTACACATTTGACTGGCGTTACGAGTCATAACAGCAGCAGACGGAGGAGAGGGTGTCAGATGCATCTCCTTCCCTTGCACATTGTGATGCTTTGCATTGTAAACGTAGCATCGTTGAAGCTTCAGTGCAATAGCATTATGCTATTATTAAACACACACACACACAGGTAGTTACACACAGGAATACCTGTGAGCCATGTGAACGTGAGGGAGTCTGGACACTCAACACTCACCCCCGTAACTGAAAACGCATCACTACGCGTATATTTGTGCAGGTTCGAGCTCGAAAGGTTACAGATCATATCGAGTAAAGGGAGCGTTCACTCAACCCCCCATCCCCCCCCCCCCCCCTCCCAACACCTCCACTGCAGCTGCTTTTCCGTCGTCTCTCTTTTCCCTCAAATGGAATTGTTCTCTATGACACTTGTCTTCTTTTTGAACGTGTAAAATCGAACACCTCTCGAGTCTGCGGCGGCTCGGCGTCCTTTTGTTCGAGCCTTTTAAAAGAACCCGTCCTCCCGCCTGCTTTCAGGCGTCCGCCTCATTTCGAATTTCCCTTTTCATTTCGTCTCCCTGCACTTATTCGACTTTGTCACCTTGTTTATTTACGTATTTATTCTTTTATTTATTTGCGCTTCGTTTTTTTCCTGCGTCTCAGCCCTCTTTATTCTTCTGCCTGAAAATAAGGATTGAAGAACAGGGCGTGTTAGATATTGTCCTTATCTTGAAGCGTCAAGGTGGACGTGCAGCGTTTGAGGGACGGGACCCCAGATCTCTGTTACGGGTCGATTAAAGAGCTTATGTTGGTGGATCAGGGAATTAATTAAATCAGTCCATGAGCAAACAGGATATCAAAAGAACAGGCCAGAATCAAAATCACAGGTCAGGATCAATGTAGCAAACGATATAATGAATGCTCGGTAATGACAGGAAGACTAAGCGTATATTTTGTGACAGTACTCAGTGAATCCTTTTTTTCTTGGTGACTGGGTATGTGTGTTATTAGAAACAGTGCCTAATGTGCATAATCATTATCTAGGTGACCAAGGCCATGTCCACACTAATACGCTATCATTTCTCTCCATTTTCTGGCCTTCCTTCCACACTGAGACGCGTTTATAGTCAACGTAGTTTTTCGCGTTGCGGTGCGGAATGTGGAAACGGATTTTCGAAAACGATGACGCATTTTAGCCACGTGATTCAGGTGATCAAATCGGCCAATTTTGCGAAATTTCCAAGAGTAAACAATGACGCAGAGATGTGATCGTTTTACAGACGTCTCGGTGTGAAAAAACAACTTTTGGAATAGTGTGGACGCGGAGCATTTTTTAGACAAAAATGACATTTGTATAAATTTATCCAGTTTAGTATAGACGTAGCCTCAATACTGTATAAAGTGTGTGATGGGAGTAAGAGTCATTGGCAGCCATGTTTGAAGACTGTTTGGATCGGAGCAAAAAACTTCCACAGTTCAGGGTGAATTCTCTCAATCGGTGGTGCTGATCTGTCTGTCTCTCTGTCTGTCTGTCTGTCTGTCTGTCTGTCTGTCTGTCTGTCTATCTATCTATCTGTCTGTCTGTCTGTCTGTCTGTCTGTCTGTCTGTCTGTCTGTCTGTCTCTCTATTTGTCTGTCTGTCTGTCTGTCTATCTATCTATCT
>MU562658.1:1281343-1299470 GCA_024362625.1 Silurus asotus
TAATATAATATAATATAATATAATATAATATAATATAATATAATATAATATAACTGGGTGTATATATAACTGTAACTGTTCATTGACATCAGGCTTCAGTTATTTTGGGGATTAAGTCAAAACCAAACACACAGAAATTTACCCACAATTCTTTTCTTTCTAGTCTTCATCATCAATCCAGCTTCATAATGAAATCTTAATCATTCTGACTGTCCTGTTTTTACATCTCTCTAAACAGTTCCTGTTCCAGGCAGTGCTTTTTACTGTAGGTTTCCCCAAAGTGCTGCTGAATTCCACATTCTGATTGGTCAGAAGCTGTTTATTTATTTATAACTGCAAGATGACTCACAAGATCACGTGCACATTCTTCTTTAAGCACGTTAATATCTCCGTAACAGCATCTTACACAGGGACGCTGTATTACAGTGGAAGGAGTCTCCAGTGTCAGCTGACTGTAACCACGGTAACTCTGAATATAAATTAATGTACGTTTTCGGACCCTGTGTGTCTAAATAATAAAAAGAAAATAATGAAAAAAGAGAGAATGAGGGAAAGACTGTTTGTAGCTGCTATAGTGTAAGTGAGAAGAAGAAGAGGCTTGTTTTATTTAGATAAATAGATACAAAAATATTTCATAATTATAATAAAGAAATTAATAATTATCATCATTTATTAATAATTTATTATTTGTGATATTTATTACATTTTTTGTAAATGAATAAAAAAAGCATTATATAATTAAATTGTTTTAATTTGCGATACTCTCGACTTTTGAATTTTCAAAAAGTGTATATATTTTTTTTATAAATAAATAAACATAAATTATTGTGTTTTTTCACTAATATATTCATCATTGTTTTTATGAATATAAATCGTCATTGTTGATAAATAAATAAATGATAAACTAAATATTAAATACTATTTGCAATTTACAAAAAAATACAAATACAATTAAAAAATGATCGATTTATGATGATGTATTGATCGATAATTTTTTTTTTTCGTAAAAAATTAAATAAAGATTTAATATATAATACAATGATGTGATTCGTGATAATGTATTCATCATTATGTAAAATAAATATATGCATATTTTATATGGTTCATTATTTTGATTTGTATTTAGGAAATTTTTCTTGTTTTTTTAAATGAATAGATGAATAAGTATTTTAAATAATTATTTGTGGAGGTATTCATTATTTATTCTTCTCTGTTCTGGCACTAAAGTATTAGAATGAATAGTCTATTTATAAAAGATGAGTGAAGACCCACCGCTTCCTGAAACACTAAAACTATTTTTTTTTTTTTTTTATAAAAACAAACAAAAAAAAGCACGCTATAACTTTTCAGCTGATGATATCTTAAGTCTGTAATCTAGTGAACCAGTGTTGATTTATTTATTAAAAGAGACTCAAAGCACGTTTGTTCATGGCTCTGGATAAGCGCATCTGCTAAATGCAGTATTTGTAATAATTATAATAATAAAAATAATATTAATAATAACAGAAAGTCTTTGTTTACTATCCCTTTATAACAGCACCTCCCAGGCTCTATAATGTAAATAAAGAAGGGTAGAATGACCTCGGATTAAAAATGCCAAACTCTGGCTGAAAAGACGACGTCGTCGATTCTGCGTGACACGTTGCTTCTCTCGACCGTGCCGTAATTCATAATTTCCCATTTTCCCAGCACCCGTAACTACGCAAACGATCCTCCCACTCGATCGCACGGACACATCGCTCTCTCTTAAGCAAACCTTTTCTCTTCTTTATCCGATGGCAATTAGTCTAGCCAAATAGCAGGAATTAGCGATTTGTAAAATCTGGCGTGTGGTGTTGTGCCAGCTGGAGCAGATGCTCAAATTAAGCATCAGGCCTGAAAATCTTGGCAGCTCTCGGAGGAGGAGGAAGAGGAGAGAGAGAGAGAGAGAGAGAGAGAGAGAGAGAGAGAGAGAGAGAGAGAGAGGATTTGCAGGCGAGATTATGAGATGGTGGGGAAAAAAGAGAAAAAGAAAAATATCCTGTATGGAAATGAAGAGAGAGAGAGAGAGAGAGAGAGAGAGAGAGAGAGAGAAAGAAAATGCAGTGAGAAGAAGAAATGGCAAAATTCAGCCAATTAGGCTTGGGAAGCTACTGGTAATTAACTCTCATGGGACCTTGATGAATATTTATGCATTTCGTTTACATAAAGAGAAGGATTTTTTTTTCTTCAATCTCAGCCTCCACACAGTCTCTCTTACTCTCTCTCTCTCTCTCTCTCTCTCTCTCTCTCTCTCTCTATTTAACTATGCATTAATATCTCATCATCAGTGAATCCCCACTTTCATATTTTTCCGAATATTCTGTGGGTTTGACTTTTTCCAAACTAGAGATGCTTTGATACGAATTCTGGTTCAGTACTGTTTACTTATATATATATATAAAAGAAAGATCAGACTCCAACATCTGGATTGCCCCCCAGTCTGTGTGTGTGATAAACAGAAAACGTGATTTTTCACCATTAATGACGTTAATTGAGGCGAAAACCTGAGAAAACCTTGAGACTGCAAACCTGTTTTCTGTAAAAAAATCTCACAAAACTGTGTTCCTCCAATAATTAAACAGAGTGTGTGAAGAGGTGATTATTAAAAGTGACCAGTGGGTGAAAAAAGAAAAAGAGAAAAAAGAGTAGAAGAAAAAGTACAATTAAAGAATTTGTTATGAATATAAAACAAGTAATGAAAACTATGAAGGAAGGGAGGAAGAAAGAATCCAAAAGTAAGAGAGGAAGGAAGGAATATAATGGAAAGTAGAAACATACAGAAGGAAGGGAGGAAGGAATGAGATTAGCAGAAAGATAGAAAGAAAGAAAGAAAGAAAGAAAGAAAGAAAGAAAGAAAGAAAGAAAGAAAGAAAGAAAGAATAAACAAAGGAGGGAAGAAGGGTAACAACGAGGGAATAAATGAGAAGGGAGGAAGAATGGAACTGAAAGAAGGAAGGATGGAAGAAAGGAAAGCTCTTCCTCTTCCTTTATTTCTAAAATTGAATCTCAAGATCTCAATTCACTGATTCTTGAACAAAAAGTTATAAATGCTTTGATGTTGCAGTATTTCAGTAGCATGAACATCAAGGAGCCTGAAAACTCCACGTTTCATCAGCAACATTCCGGTCTACAGGACGAGACTGATAATGAAGGGATTCTTGTTTGATCCACTTCAATCCGATGTACAGAAAAAGTCCAGAAAAATTTAGAATCAATATTCAATCGACCACATTAAAACACACCCTGAATCCTGCTGGAGATGATGAGAGCAGCTGATTTGAGCGAGCACTGAGCACTGGGCATCGTTTACTCACTTAACACTTAACCAGAGTGTCTGGGATCCGTAGCACGAAGTGTGTTAATCATATCTCCCTCTCCATCTCCAAGAGTTTCTACCTGTTTCTTCATCTCCATGAGATTCTCACTGTTTCTCCATCTCCATGAAGCTAAAATGCCTTCTTTCTTTCTTTCTTTCTTTCTTTCTTTCTTTCTTTCTTTCTTCCTTCCTTCCTTCTCTAGAAATGTGACTTAGAGCTCAGTAAAGTGGTGAGATGATTTTCCATTCCACTGGCAGAAAGAGAGAGAAAGAGAGAGAGAAAACACAAGCTTATACAGGATTAACATAGCTACACACACAGCAAAGCATGCTGGGAAAGGAACAAAGGAACAAAAAGGAAAAGACTAAAATATCTAATAACCAATCGCACGGCTTTCTGTATCTGACAATTCCTCCGAGCCGAATCTCAGTTTCCCGCTATATCACTGTTCCTTTCTTCCTTCCTTCCTTCCTTCCTTCATTCCTTGTTTTTCTTTTTATTTCCTGTCTTCCTTGCTTGTTTGCTATTTCCATTAACTTTTTTTTCCCTTCTTTTTAACCAAACACTTAAACCTTTGTTAATTTCTTACTTTTCCTTCTTCCTTTTTTTCTTTAACTAAATACTAAACTCTTGTTTTCTGCTGTTCGGTGAGAAACAGTACACGTTTTCCTCAGCTGTAATTTTCCTGTCGCCGCCTTTGATGCTGTATTTGGGATTAAAGTGAAAATCTAACTTCTCTTTTATTAAAGGAGGCTTAATTTAATTAGCTTCTCTGCTGCGCTTGCTATCAGGCCCCTCTGTTCCTAGCACGCTTTTTCCCCCCGCTGAGCGCCGTGAGTGAAACGATGGCGAAACCGTGTCTCTGGTCTCTGAGGAGGACGTGTCCCTCTAATCAGGCTTCCACTCTGCCTCCATTAGCATCTTTAAAGAGCTGAGTCTGTGCTGTGTTGCACCTGGTGCCAGGGGAACTCCGAGCTGATCGGAAGGAAATTTCCTCTCGGTCCTACTGTAATAACACGTTTTCAGCAATGCTGCGTGCTGCGGTTCTCCTCATGATGGCGTATAAGGAGAAGATTGAAGGCATCTAGGTTGTTGGTATGAGTAAAAACGCAGGTCAGGCGCTTCTTTCTTTCCGAATGGTGTCATTAGCGAGCAGGAAGTATTCTGCCTCGCGGCATTAATAAAACGCTACCGCTCGCCGTGTTGGGCCGCGGCCCGGGTTTGGGTCTTGGGATTGCATTCATCCTCAATCTGTCACACGCCACAGAGTAAGTAAAATGAATGCAGTCTTGAATCGCTGATGGCCTCTGAAGTAGGACGAGGGGCTCTGCGATCTTCACAACATTTCCAGGTTCTCGTTACGGCTGTGTATCGGCAGAAATCTGCCAATGCGATACGGCAAGCAAGGGAATATATAGGCTATATAGATATAGTTTCAGGAAAATGCATAATATATGTGCATATGCTTAACATTGCTGGTGTGCCTTTATGCTAGCACTTCCTGTGAATGTTTAAGTTAAGTGATCCTGAGAATTGCTAAAGTATCACCAAAAAAAATATCACAATACTCACGTGTATCGATATTTTCTTACACCCCTAGGTCTTGTCCATTTCTGTGGCATCAGAGACAAAATCTGAACCACTGTTGGGTTTCTGCAAGCAATGCTATGTAGCATGTGTTGGGTAAGAAACGAAGAGTGAGAGCATACGATACGACAGTATGACACTATTATTACCCTCGTCCTGCAACGTTCTTCTCACCATGGAAATGTTTGGATGGTATATTTTGTGGTCATTTAGTTCGCTTTGGATGTCTTGTTTGGGTGGTGTATTTAGTGGTTGTTTTCAATGTTTTTTAATATGTAGATTTCACACCAAGGCCTTCTTTGGTGTCCTACCTGAAATCAATCCACCTCTTAATACCATCACTCTGATGACACCACAGAATTTCCTCACGATGTCCAGCTTTTAATGAAAAGTCTGTCTCGTAAGTCTCCTTGTAAGTGTATCTGTGACCAATTTCTTGTTGAAAAAAAAACAGCTTTCAAATACCCACAGATATATTTGAGCTCACTGTTGACTAGTGCTCCGACCATCCAATCAAAAGACATAAAAATTCCGTCGTGATTGGATGCCTTCTAGAGGGCTTTTTGACTTGTGGTTGCACGTGATATGACGGCTGAAATCCGATTGGTTAGAAACTATGCCCTAGCTACACACACATATATATATATATATATATATATATATATATGTTTGTGTTTTTTGCTCATTGTTTTTGGATGCTGGTTGTGGTTATTTCTCAAGGTCGTTTTTGTATTTAATATAGACTGGAGTCTAAAATGTTAGAAAATCTGTATGCACTATCAAACGTATCCATTAAAAGGCATCAAAAAACTTGAGATCAGTGTCACGAGTTGAAATCCCAGGACTGTCCAAATGCCCATCAGGGTGTTTGACCACTTACATAGTTCTATCTGGGAACTGTTTTTTGTGTAATAAATCTTTCTTGAATAAATGTCAGTCCTTCAGCACAACGGGTTTGTATCGATCATTTCTGAGATCCAAACAAACCAGTCTTATCTTTATTTTTTCCCTGAAGTGTAACTCTTGCACTTTGCTCCTAGAGTAATGGACTCCTGTATGCTTTATTTCACCAGCATTGGGAGGTCTGTATCGAGAAGTAGCTCATGGAGAGCATTAATATAAATCCTTACCCATGGACACTAATGACTAGAGTGGCTTTGCTGGGAGATGTGTGGCCCTAATTCTGCCTTTGTTACTGGGCCTCATTGTGCTAGAGTCGACTGGTGCTGCCCTCTTGCAACACCGTGAGATTTTTATGAAGAGTCTCAGAGGCACAACGCAGCCCCACCTCTCCAAATATTCGCCCTTCACCCCGATTTCTCACGGGAAGCGACGAGGGACGACAAACAAGGGCCCCATTGATCGGGACAGACGACCCCCAGAAAAATAGGGGTAATGGTCCTTGAGATAATCTATTTAAAAGTGAAACTGAGGAGGCAGTGGGATGGTGTCAGGACTGGAGAGAACTGACTCCATCCTTTTTTCTGTCTCTTGTCAGCCTAAAAGTCAAGGCCACAATATGATGGAGGAAAAAAATGCATAGAAAGAAAAAACATTCTTTGGGCAAACCAAAGGATACATCGAGGATCTTCAGAGCCTGTAAAGTAACAATGGAGATCTCCTTTACACCAGCATCCCACTCATTCTTCTATGCTCCTGTCGACTTCTTTAAGGCTTTTATGTGTTTATGACCTCTCAGCTAAATTCAATCCAAAACGCTGGCATTTTTCTTTTTTGTATTTATTTGCTCACCAGTGGTTTTGTTAAAGAGGGCAGGATTTAAGGGTGGTGGGAATTTTGTCTTTTTTTTATTCTTAGAGCAATATAGTGATTTTAAAACAAAGTTTAAAGCTAGCTATGTGATCTTAGCCATGATGTGGTCGTTTGAAACACATTTTTCAAATCTGTAATCTTTAATCATTGGTTTGTTCACCGACAACCAATTTATTTTTGTTGCAATGTTTGTTTGTTTTTTTTTTTTACCTCAAATAAAATTCTGGCAAAAGATTTCAGACACTTTCCTGTAGCATGACCTCTCCTATGACGATCATCAAACCAAGAACCAACCGGGGCGCCGAACCAGAAGAATCAGAAGTCCATAACGTCCTCTTTTGCCCAGCCATAACTTGCTCCACAGACGTCTTCGTGTTTTTTTTTTTTTCTGTTTTTATTATCAAGACGTTTTATGAACAAAATGAACACTACAGACTGTTTTTTGTTTGCTGTTGCCCAGAATCAGAAATGTGACTGACAGTATATTCAAGATGGGAACGCATTAAGCTAGATCTTTCTTTTGACTCCTTTCAATTAATGAGTTGCCACACAAGTAATATTTTCAATAAATAAATAAAGAAATGGCCTTCCCAAAACTGATGAAATTGATGAATTTTTACTCCTAAACCAGCCCCTAATGGACTCTAGCATTGCTTTGCCAGTACACCACTTAGACTTTGTGATGTCCATGAACTCATCTCGACTCACCTCCAGATTCGCTGGCAATATGGCATTGCCTTTTTCGGTAGGTGCGTGAGTGAGTCATGTTGTCCTAGCAGACATGTCCTCTGCATGACTGACCCTGCACCCTGAATAGCCCCTGCTACCATAATGCCGATAAACCAGAGCGTCATGGGGCCATGCCTCATTTACCAACATTGTGCTAAACAACAATCACATGAGTCGGAGTCAGAGAAAGAAATATTTTTTTTTTACTCAGTTCAGCGACCTCCTATTAATGTTGTGTCTATAGCAAATATTAGTATTGAGTTTTATTATAGCATTGGTCTGAATTTGCTAGCTGTTTAGCATGCTAGGCATTTCCCACTATATTTTTGGGTTGTCCATCTATCTGAGGTTCTTGTTAGTGGGATAACTAAAGAATGAAGTGTTGTTGAATGTTTTATTAAGACCTTATAATGTTTTCAGTCGAAACACTGACTGGGTTTTGGGATTGATACAAACAAGCTCAGGGTCACAAAAAGGGCCGTTTCAATTAGCAAGAGGTGTACTTTCTACAAGAGGAAAAAGCATATATACATTAAAGAACAGTGAGATTCTTTTCTTTGCATGTCACAGTTTGGACCTGGGGTTAAAGGACAGGGTCAGATAATGTTCCAAAGCTATGGATCAGAGATGTTTAGGGAGTTTGTTCAAGGACCCAATGGTAACACCTTGGTGCTGGTAGTGTTTGAACGATGAGCTCATAAATTCTCTAGTATAAATGTAGATATAAGGACCGTGCAAATTTTATAGTATAAATATAGATATGAGAACCTCACAAATTAAATATTAAAATAGAGATATGAGGACCTCACAAATTCTGTTGTAAAACTAGAGATATAGGGAACTTACAAAATTCTATAGTAAAAATAGAGATATGAGGATCTCACAAATTGTATTGTATAAATAGAGATATAAAGAGATATATTGTTAAACCAGGTTAACAGGGTCAGATAATGTTTCAAAGGCTATGGATCAGAGAGGGGGTTTGTTCTAGGGCCCAATGGTAACAGCTTGGTGCTGGTGGTGTTTGAACGATGATCTCATAAATTCTGTAGTATTTTATTGTCTCACACATTTTATTTTTAAACCAGAGATATAAGGACCTCACAAATTCTATGGTATAAATAGATATTAAGGACATTGAAAATTTGATAGAATAAATAGAGATGTAAGAATTTTCTTTGGGAATACACTGTGTGCAGATTTAGTTTTTTGGGGTTTTTTTTGCAAATAATTGGGTATTTGTATACACCTTTGGACTTTGCACAATCACACAGTCATAGTGGCATTCACCTGTTTTCGAGGTCACGGTACTCAGAACATCCAGACCTTGCCCTGTGACTAATTCTATAGTAAATTGATATATCAGGACCTCACAAATGTTTTAGTTAAACCAGAGATATGAGGACCTCAAAAATTCTATAGTTTAAATAGAGATATGAGGACCTCACTAATTTGATAGTATAAATAGATATATCAGAACCTCACAAATTCTATAGTAAATATAAAGATATGAATATCTCACAACTTGTATTGTATAAATATAGATAGAAAGATCTCACACATTTTATTGTTAAACCGGAGATATGAGGACCTCATAAATTCTATAGTATAAATAGAGATATGAGCACCTCACACGTTTAATAGTATAAATAGATATTAAGGACATTAAAAATTTGATAGAATAAATAGAGATGTGAGAATTTTCTCTAGGAAAAAACACTGTTTGTGCACTTAGTGGCATTCACCTGTTCCTAAGGTCACAGTACTCAGAACATCCAGACCTTGCCCTGTGCCTGATTGAAGGGAGAAGCATGAGTACGCAGCCTTCACAGCTTGAGATGCGATGAGTAGCTGCTTTTTTTTTGAACGCCCCCATTCAAATTCCACAGAGATTAGCTCTTTCTCTTAGATGAAGCACAGAAAACATCAGAGGCTAAGTGATCATAACAGGCTTACACAAGGGCTTAATGAAGCTGGGTGTCAGGAGTACCGAGCTCGCTTTATCCTCCTGGGAGGGGAAAAAAAAAACAGCTAATGTAGTTAGCTTTCTGATCACACTCCTGGCAGTAATACCTTGAAACAACTCGCACATATGCAGCACACAGCTTAGGTCTGGCTTCTTTTCATTCACAAACCTGAATGCTGTGGATTTCCCAAAAAGGGACACACCAGCACTTAGGAGTAAAACACTGAGGTTGTATGAACTCAAGATAATAATCAACATTGGGGTTCTGTGATGCATCTGAATTGCTAAAAAGGGCTTGCTAAAATGTTACCTCACAGCAATTTGTCAATGCTAACATTTTCTTCTTTATTTTACAAAAGAGTTAGTTACAGCTTCAGCTTTGGTGCAAGCTTTTGCTGCAAGGGGCCAGACATTGGAGAGCCTGCCGGCTAGGGTTTGTTTTAGTCTTGCACAGACTCGTGCTCGCTTGCCATGCTTCTGCTTTTAAGCCACTTGACTTGACAGTATGAAGAATCCCGGGTTCAAAAGTTTATCTTGACTGCAAAATGAATTTAAAAAGTTTCCTAAAGCAAATCAGAGAAACAAAATCGTCAATGTGTCCATACACATGAGACTATCTTTAGCATACACTTTATTTAGACAGTGTGATGAGTTTGTAGGTGATAAACAACCGGTCCTGTGGAAAGATATCATCTCTGTATTGGCTAAAAAAAGCTGATAGCATAGAACTAAGTGTTTCTATATAAATAGTACATAGCTTACACTGTGTTTGTGTGTGTGTGTTGGTATGTGTGCGCTGTTTGTGTGAAATGCGACTCGCCCTGCGTCACGAAGTCGCTCAGGGTTAATATTTAGCCTCGTTCTGTCTTCTGTGTTTGTTCGGGTTGGTAACGAGCGAGTCGACGGCACACGCTCTGCAATTAATCAATATTATAACCGAGGTGAAATTGTCGATTTTATCATCACGTGCACACGCACACACCTTCAGCCGCACAAATCATAAAGAAGAAACACACTGGGAAAATTCCTGAGCAATTACACCAGGAAATGTACTTTATTTGATTAGATTTTTTGCGTCGGGGCTGAAGGATTTCCAAGTAAGATAATTACGTACATTAGGGAATAAAATGCTCGCGGTTTGCAAAAAATAGCATTAATCGAAATTAATCGAGAGACGTTATGTGTAAAAACTGTTACATTTGGTTCGTTTCCAATTACCGCACTCTTCACAGTGCTTATTTCCGTAAATTTTGTTGTGCTACCCGATATTTCCAGGACTATCGTACTTTTTATCCAATTCTATTCACATAATCAGGGTTTCCGCAGCGTCTTAAAAAGTCTAATAAAGGATTACAATTTCAAACTCTAAAGGTTAAAAGTCTTGTACTCGGTTCTAGTTTGTGAATTTTCAACAGGTCTTCATTTTCTGTCGTTTATGTTAAGCTAGCTCGAATGTTCATTGAAATGCTTCCTTTAGCACTTCGGAATTTTGTCGCTGTCGTTCTACTTCAAATATAATTCACTGCATTGCACGACTACAATTGAGACCAACATGCAACAGCCAATCAGCTTTCTGTTATTGCCGCAAATCTTGATTAGATTGTGAAGTGCAACTTTAGTGATACTAATAAAAAATTATGGCTTGCTTAAGGCCATTTTCTAACAATGTATTTGTGTGTGTGTGTGTGTGTGTGTGTGTGTGTCTTAAATTAAATTAATAATGGTCTTAAAAGGTCTTAAAAAGTCTTAAATTTAACTTGTGGAAACCCTGATAGTATTAAGGAACAGTCAATAACATACAGTAATAAGTAGCTAATAAAACACTTTTCATTGTTAAATAATTGATTGCGTTCACATTGAATTGAAAACAAAACCCTGCTATTTATTATGAATGAGCTTTTATTTGTCACATATACTGTACATTACAGCACAGTGGAATTCATTCTTTGCATATCTCAGCTTATTTATAAGCTGCGGTCAGAACACAGGGTCACTCTGATACCATGCCTCTGGAGCAGAGAGGGTTAAGAGCCCTGCTCAAGGACAGTGGCAGCACCAGGGCTTAAACCTCAAACCTTCCAATCAGTAACCCAGAGCCTTAACAAGTGAGCAAATACTGCCTATATACAGTATGGAAAGAGTTTCACTGTCCTCTAATGTATATGTGACAATTAAAGGCTTTTAATAAGAAACGGCAGGGTTTTATTTTATATTTAATGTACACACTATCACATATTCAGCTACGAACGTATCCTATTCACTATTAACTACTGTAACATGTCTGTTAATCAAAATTATATAACCAGAAACGAATAGGAAATACAGCAGTACAGGGACGAACTTACACTTATTACATATTCATATGTAATAAGTACATTATCTGTGTATTAATATCACAATATCAGTGACAATGTTCATTGTTAAAAGCACTTCTTCTTCTTCTTTCGGCTTCGCCCTTTAGGGGGCGCCACAGCGGATCATCCGTCTCCATACCCCCCTGTCCTCTAAATCTGCCTGTTTCACACCAACTACCTGCATGTCTTCCTTCACCACATCCATGAACCTCCTCCTTAATCTTTCTCTTTTCCTTCTTCCTAGTGGCTCCATCCTCAGCATTCTCCTACTGATATACCCCATGTCCCTCCTCTGCACATGTCCAAACCATCTCAATCTCACCTCTCTCACCTTGTCTCCAAAACGTCCTACATGCGCTGTTCCTCTAATTAACTCATTTCTAATTCTGTCCATCGTCGTCACTCCCAACGAAAACCTCAACATCTTCAGCTCTGCTACCTCCAGCTCCACCTCCTGTCTTTTACTCAATGCCACTGTCTCTAATCCATACAACATCTCAGGTCTCACCACAGTCCTATAAACTTTCCCTTTCACTCTCACAGATACTCTTCTATCACAAATCACTCCTGCTATCACTCTTCTCCACCCACTCCACCCTGCCTGCACTCTTTTCTTCACTTCTCTAGCACACTCTCCATTACTTTACATTGTTAAAAGCACTATACACATAACAATTTATTTAATTAAATTGAATTGAAATAGAAACTCGCATGGAAAAAGGATGAAAGCACAATAAAGTGTGGGTTTATTGGAAACAAATTCAATTGAACAGTTATTACACATCATAACTAAATCTTTGTTTATTTATTTAATATTTTATTTATGAATGTGTATTTATAAAGTATGTTTTAAGCAACTGAAAAAAATTATTACATTTGATTATAACATTTATTGAAGACTTCCCATATGCTCTCCTTCAATACCCATGCAGAGCTTCAAAAATATGCGATACAAATAAATAAAGAATTAAATACAAAAATAAAATGTTAAAAAAAGGATATAAGCATTTAGTGCAATTGTTATTTATAATATTTTTATTATTATACAAATATAATTGTATCATTTAATTATATTTCTTTATTATATTCATTTCATAATAATTAATCATCATCAATAGAAAAAGTATTTTATATATATATTTATTGATGATGGGGATGATTCATATTATAATATTTAATAATTAAACTTTAATACTTAATTACAATTTATTATATAATGATTTGATTCTTTTCAGGGGTTCACACACATCACACATCACAGCATCTACACTCTGTGCTCATGTTGTGGTCCTGTAAGTGTAACATCTCCTTCCCTGTGTGAGAATGAACACGTTGTGTAACCTGAGGAGTTTTACTCCAGTCACTTACTGGGAACAAATGAACTTCAGCAAGCTGTATTGATCTCCACACACACACACACACACACACACACACACACAGAAGATAGAGAGAGAGAGAGCGAGAGAGAGAGAGTTTGTGTGTGTGTGTGTGTGTGTGTGTGTGTGTGTGTGTGGTGTGTGTGTTGGCCCTGGGCATCATTTACTGGGGTCAAGGTTCCTTTTCCCTCAAACGGCCCTCACACTGTTTAGCTTCCACATTGATTGCGCAAGTTCAATATGTGCACACATCTGCTGGAAAGGTCAAGCGTCATGGTGCCAAGAGCAGTACACACACAAACACAAACACACACACACACACACACACAAAACCACACACACACACACACACACAGAGGCAATTTCTTTTTCCTGGATGTGAGAAAGACAGTCTGTAAAATTGTAAAAATATATTCCTCACCCCAGTGTTTGTTTTTACTAATACCAATATTTTTTAATTATAGAAATGATATATATATATATATATATAGTCATCACTGATCATGAATAACAGATCAATAACAGCTTTACACACTCAGGCATTCGGATAGTTTGTTTTTTCCAAATGTTCAGCTGAATTACTTTCTTCACTAGTTGGAGATTTCTTACTTGTCATCCAGTTCATCCCAGAGCAGTTCAATAGGATTCAGGTGCAGTGACTGATCAGGCCATTCCATGATACACATCACTCCAGTCGACTCTCTATATAACACTTGCAGAGCTCGGACGTACGCTTGAATTCGGTTCTAATGAGTCCCGGTCCAGAGAAAATGCATGGTGTTGGAAGTATGGAATGGGAGCCATGTTGGTTTGGGATTCAGTTTACTTTCTGGAATAACTCTTTAACAAATCTTGACTCCCTGATCAAAAACATCGCCAAATCATTATGCTTCCAGCCCCATGTTTGCCTGTAGGGGTGAAGCAGTCTGCTAACATCTCTCCAGTTTCTGTCTTATAGAAGACAAAATATTTCCAATTTAGGTTGAAGAATTCAGCAGTCCTGAGGTGTATTTTAACAATAGACCATGTGGTCTAGTTTCTGCACGGTTCATATTAAGGAGTTTGGCTCTGGGCTGATGATCAAGAAAAAAAAAAACAGTTGTGAACTTTTTATTGCCTTTTGAAACATAAGGGGGACACGTTCGCCGGGTTTGGTACTCTTCATGCCGAGGACGGCGGTAATTATCCTTGTCTACACTCCGATGGTTTTGCCGCTTGCTTGCTGAGACCTGGCAGATGGTCTTTCATTAAAAACAATAATCGGTGGGTTAGAAATCTAAGAATGCGCCGTAACCCGCATTAGGTGTTCACATATGCCACCGTAAAATCGTCTTTTGCTTAATGGCGATCAGTAGCTAGCGGCGTTTTACTCTTTATTACCTGCGTTAATGTTTTCAGGCTCTTGCTCAAGAATCTATGGCCTTAACCCATTCATTAGATCTGTCCTTAAGCCTGGCTCTTTTGTTGAAACCCGGCGTGTAATAAAAGTCTGCAGAAGAGCTTTGGCGTGTTTAATGTTTGATGTGAGGCCTTATAAAGCTGCAGGCTTTGATTAGCACGGCTTTATAGGGAAAGTCTGTTTTCTTTTGACTGTCGAGAGCTTTACCAGTTGTCTTCGGTTTGCACTGTTTGTTCTGTTCAAATGCCATTTATCGTCCGTTTACACAAAAAGCCGTTCCGTTTCTCCTTTTGCGTTTATCTCTCATACTTACTTGGCAGAAAGCCTCTCTCGTCGACCCCTGATGCTTTAAAAGCAGTTAATTGACATTTTAAAGTACTAATCCGCCGCTTAAATACGACTCCGTTATAAGAAAAAACTCCTCATTTCGCGTTTCTATTCGAGGAAAAAAAGAAAAAGTTCTCGCTATAGAAAAGTAAAAGGAGTGCGATATGAGAATTTGAATAATAAATGGAGTTCAGTGTTTCATTCGCCTGCAAATTAACGAGGAACCGCATGTTTTTCTGACACGTGCTGTCATGAGTAAATACGAGACGCGTTTAAGTCAAACCCGGGACATTCGAGTTTATAAATAGAAGAACCAAATTTGGTGGAAACATCATTATTTTTTCAACATGCTCTCCTGCTTTTACATTTACAATATACACTTATCCCAGCGTTTAAATAACGCCTGGAAAAGATGCCCGGATTAGAAAGTCGTCGATTATCCAGGATCAGGAGTTCCACACACTGAATGTTCACAGCCATCTTTTAAATTATTACATCATTCAATTGTCTAACTGTGGCCTACTGTGTTTGAAATCTTCTGCGGATATCCATGGATTTTTACGCATTTGTTCACAAGAAATTTCACCACACACTGTTATTCTATGACGTTGTCTGCCATCTCGATTAATGGTCTGAGACATGGGCAATATCTATAAGTAATAGGACACGCTAGTGTACTTACTGCGTGTAGTTCCGCAAGGCTAGCATCTATTAAAATATCTGTCAAATCAAGTCAAGTTTATTTCTGTAGAGCTTTTCACAACAGACATTGTCTTAAAGCAGCTTTACAGAATTTAACAGTTAAGGTGAATGGTGTGTATTTATCCCTGATGAGCAGCCGTGGCGACTGTGGCAAGGAAAAACTACCTTAGATGTTATGAGGAAGAAACCTTAAGAGGAACCAGACTCAAAAGGAGAACCCATCCTCATTTGGGTGACATCAAGAGTTTGATCATAAATCTTTCAACAATACAGAACACTGGAGAGTGAGAACTAACATGAGCACTGGAGTGTGTGATTATGAGTAATTATCTTTCTACAGTCTTATACAGTCAGTTGAGTTTATGGAACCAGGAGCTACTGAGCAACTCATAAAATAGCTCAGCATTTGAGATCATCACAGATCCAACACCAGTTTCTCCATGCCAGAGCCTTTAAACACTCCAGGAGGTCCAGTGTCAAAACTCGACATGAAGTAGGATCCAATTGGCGCTGGTACGTCTCTAGATGGTTCGGGATGTTTGCGGGGTCGGGATTAACTTCTTTAAAGGTCCACAATCTTCATGAGGAATCAGAAGTCCCACTTTGACTTAAACGTCCCTCGTAGTAACATGTTACGCTTTCACGTGTAGTGAAGGAAAAGTTTCTTCGAAATAGATTTACGCTGGTAATGCTCTACACTATCAAGTTCAAGTCCGTTTATTTCTATAACGCTTTTTACAATGGACATTGTCTTAAAGCAGCTTTACAGAACTATATGCTGCTGTTAGAATCCTTTACTCTTCTGGGAAGATGTTCCACTAGATTTTGGAGATTTGTGTTCAGTCAGCCGTTTAGTATAGTCAGGTAGGTGATGAAGGTGAAGTGTGGAGGTCTGGGGTGTAGTCAGCATTCACATCCATCCCAAAAGTGTTTAGTAGGAATGGAGCTCTATAGTAGGAGATCTTCCACTCCATATCTTCATGGAGCTGGCTTTGCGCACAGAGGCACCGTCATGCTGGAAGAGGTTTGGGTCTCCTAGTTCAAGTAAAGAGAAAAAACATTGTGGGAACAGATTGAGGAAGAACTACATACGGTTGAGAATGTCAGGTCTCCCTAAACTTTTGTTTATACAGTGGATCCGAATTCGGAGAGTGAGTTACATATTCACATCCAGACGGTTCATCGGGTTCTGGTGGCCTTGTCCTTTGTGTTTGTCAGCTACGTGCTCCTACTGGCACCACCAGCTGCATCCTCTTATAGTGTTTCAGCCCTACACACACACACACACACACACACACACACTCAGAATCACACACACAGGCTGGAAATGGGAGATACTAAGCTGATTGTATGATTGAAGCGCTCTGGTCTGATTGGGATATTCCTCCTAACATCAGGAGTTACAGTTACAGGAGCACTTGATTATTACATTTTGTGTTGGTCGTCGATTCAAAAATAGAACCGTAGTCACTATTTGCAGTGTCTCTTAAACTTTATTGCAAATTTGCCTGTTTAAATATTACATTTTTAAAATGACAGAAAAGAAAAAATGTCTTTGCTTGTGATAATACGAGACACTACGCGGCGTCTGCGCATTTGTTTTTTAAGGGTTTCACTTCATTTGCATAGAATTGAATGCATTTTAATTTTAACCATTGATGTTTTACTATTCTGAAGGTTTTGACTCTTATGATTTATACAGCATCTTTTTTCACAGTTTGGACATCGATTATTGATTATATGCTGCAAGCATGTCATCAATACTAATATTTTTTTAAAGATCGGACTTAGTGCTAACATATGAGCGTGTTCAGATTCCTCGGCTACACTTGAGTGACGGTGTGTAGTGAACTGGGACGCCGGGTCAGCAGTGTGTCAGGGTTACAGCGGGGTCACAACACAAAGAAGCACATAACTCTCATGTTTGCACTTTGGGTACGTCACTCGTCTTCAGCTGGCTGCGGAGAAAGACAGTGGTACTGAGAGAGAGAGAGAGAGAGAGAGAGAGAGAGAGAGAGAGACTGAATCCTGTATATCCACATTAGCATGTATTGTTTCCACTACCACATGTAAAAGACTAAACAAACAAAAAAAAATTATATTATATATATATATATATATATTAGTTACATATTGTCTAAATGCACAATTTTGGACACCACTTAACAATAAGTTTTTGAAAACACCTTCTGGTTGTAAAACAACATTCAGTCTTTTTGGGTGATTTCAAATATAGATCTTGATTTTTCTATGATAAATTCTTCAGATGTATAATAAATTAGTCATGTAACAGAGGCCTGACGATTCTGTGCCAAAATAGATGGTATTTAGAATTACGCATAATTACATCTATCTTAGCTAGTGGCCCAGTCCCATCTGAAGAAGCCACATACAATTTCTGCCACTTCTACTTTCACTGTGGGTACACTGTTATTTAAAAAATTATTTGTTTAGCCACAAACACACAATCAAATACCTCAGATGACAAACAACAGCAAATTTTGTGTTATTTTTTATGTTATATATTATTTTTTTCCACAGATGTTTTCTAAATGTTTTTTTGTTTTATATATATA
>MU562658.1:1300102-1363817 GCA_024362625.1 Silurus asotus
ACCCCCCACCCCGCTCTCAATCCGGCCCCACAACACCCCCCATGCCTACTCCACACTTAATTAGCGCACTCACTAGCTCTGCGTCTGAAAATCATCAGTATGACACGGCGTAAACAATGATGCCGTAACAAGCGTTCATGTAATATCTCACATTTAGGTTTCTGTTTACGACTATTATGATCGGCATCTTTGTTAGAACGGTCGCTTTTAGTCTGGAGGTCAGTTTATGTGATCGCACATCGTACCAGTGTGCCTCCTGATTCTACTATATGATTCTACCTGGGGTGGAAGATCTTGAGTGGCCTGCTATAAGAGCTCTGACCTCTAACCCTATTGACCACTGTTGGGATGATTGTGAATGCTGAATGCAACCCAGGCCTCCTCACCTCACTTCACCCTTTTTTCAGTACAACACCCTTGTGGCTAAATAAGCACAACTTTCCTACTGTCTTATTTTACTGCCTGTTGTATATTTTTATTTTTATCCTATTTTATGTGATTTGGAGAAAGAGTACGACAGGGTGGAGAGAAAGGAGTTGTGGTATTGTATGAGGAAGTCAGGTGTGTCAGAGAAGTATGTGAGGGTGGTGCAGGACATGTATGAGGACAGTGTGACAGCTGAAAGTGTGCAGTAGGAACGACAGACTAGTTCAAGATGAAGGTGGGACTGCATCAAGGACTGTGGTGAGACCTGAGATGTTGTATGGTTTAGATACAGTGGCATTGAGTAAAAGACAGGAGGTGAAGCTGGAGGAAGCAGAGCTAAAGATGTTGGGGTTTTCATTGGGAGTGACGACGATGGACAGGATTAGAAATGAGTTTATTTGAGGGACAGCGCATGTAGGACGTTTTGGACATGTGCAGAGGAGGGACATGGGGTATATCAGTAGGAGAATGCTGAGGATGAAGCCACCAGAAGGGAGGAAAAGAGGAAGATCAAGGAGGAGGATTATGGATGTGGTGAAGGAAGACATGCAGGTAGTTGGTTTGAAAGAGGCAGATGTAGAGGACAGGGGGGGAATAAATTCTATTTTATATTCCTTTTCTTTTCTTATACTTTATAGTTTAGATAGATAGATAGATAGATAGATAGATAGATAGATAGATAGATAGATAGATAGTAAGTAAGTAAGTAAGTAAAGACTGCTCCCTTTACCTTCAACAGCAATGGTTGCTACCAAAAAGACAAGAAGCATGCTCAATCGGTCTTGAAACCTTCCTGTCACGGCCCTGGCACTCGTCAAGTGCCATTTTCTGGTGCTATATTGGAAGGATATAGCGGATAACAGTATTAAACCATCTAATGAACTCCGACCATTGGGCCGTTAAGTAGACAGATGACTTTTGGAGCTTTAGTTCGCTCTCTCTTCACACCAAAGGGCTCCTAATGACAATACAGGGCCCCTGAAAGCCATTATTGACCTGCGGTTAAGATTTATTCGCGGCCCCTCAGGCAACCGAGGGCCCTCGGACACGATAAATGTGGCGCATAATTGAGTTTGGTCAGTCAATCGTGTTTGTGAAGAGAGAGAGAAAGAAAAAGAGGTGAAGGCAGAGCAAGAGAAAGAGGAGAGTGTGTTTGTGTTTTTAGCCACTGGAGAGATAAATAAAGGCAGCTGAAGGAGAAGAGGATTCTCAGATTTTCCGGAGAAAATAAGGAAATTGAATGAATCTAGATTTAGTGCTGAATAAAAATAAAAAAGGATGAAATGTGCTGAAGAGCTTTTACTCGAAGAAATTATAATAATATGGAGCGGAACCTGGTGTTTCCAGATGCTCATTGCCTCTTTGAGTCATTTTATTTAGAGCTTATAAAGATAGCCATGGGACACGAGACAGGCCGCACTAAACCACTGGTGATGAGGAGAAATGGCTTTTTCCCCGAGTGTTTAAGATGATTAATCTTCTGCTCTTAGTGCCCTCCAACACTAGATGCTTCAACTGCAAATGTGTGTGTGTGAGAGAGAGAGAGACTATTTGTGTTTGTGTCTTGGAAGGACTACATTTCAGAGTCGTCAGTGTAGATTTATGGTCCCGGATGGTCCGAAAAGAGACAATAGCCCCCTGCTAAGCTTGTGGTCTTGCTATTAATATCCTCTTTTTTTATGCTCCTCTTACAGTTCGAAGCGTTTCGCTGCATGTACAGAGTATTGACTGAAACACACTAAAGAGCAGCGTGTTATTGTGAGTTTTCCCATTTAGCCCAAGTGTTTGAGTCTCCGCTGGTGAAAAGCCAAGCTGGGGCATGAAAGAGTCCCATGGTGAGTTGTTCAGCTTGGACACAGTAAGAGTGCGAATGGAGGAACAGAAACTCGGTCGCTTAACAGGCTCTCACTTTTGTTACCATCTTAAATCGGTGTTGCCAACTTTGCAATTTTGGCACTAGATTTTTGCACATTTTTTAGAGTTTAGAGACTCAAAGCACTTTTGTACATCGCTCTGGACAAGGGCGTCTGCTAAATGCCACAAATGTAAATGTAAATGTAAAAAAAAAAAAAACAGCCTACTCAGATATCTAGCAAATTTTTGGGCCAATGTTAGCAGACGTCCTGCTCACATCACAGCATCTGTCTGTCTAAGTTGTGAGAGGGGGTTCTCTTGACTCATCAGAGGTCACAAACCAGTGTTCCCAATCATCAATCACTGGTCTACACTGTTCACAGTGACCAATCACTGAACCTCATTGTTCTTAATGCCCCATCACTGATAACCATTGTTTCCAGCAACCTTCAATTGTAATTATTCTTAATGTCATGACTGATTACTATTGTCAACAAAGATCATACAGTGATTGTTCCTAAAGAACAAAACTCATTGTTTTAATAAACCTGGAAGGCCAATTACTGATCACCATTGTTTTTAAAGACCAATCACTGATCACCATTGTTTTTAAAGACCAATCACTGATCAATATTGTTCCAAAAGACCAATCACTGATCAATATTGTTCCAAAAGACCAATCACTAATCATTATTGTTTCGAAAGACCAATCACGGCTCATTATTGTTCTTAAAGATCAATTACTGATCACTATTGTCTGTAAAGGCCAATTACTGTTCACAATTGTTTCCCAAACCTCATCTTTGACTACTGTTGTTATTAAAGCACAATCACTTATCACCATTGTTTCTAAAGTCTAATCATGATTACATTTCTAAAGCCTATTTTTTTATCACCATTGATCCTAAAGACCAATTGCTGATCACCATTGCTTGTAAAGACCAATCACTGATCAGTATTGTTCCTAAATACACAAATCACTATTGTTCCAAAAGACTAATCAATGATCACTATTATTACTGATTCCTCATCACTGATCATCGTTGTTTCTCAATTTAAGTCAATCGACTTTTTATTGCAATTTGAACTGATTTATAACCGAATGCCTCATTTCTGATCACCATTGTTCTTAATGCCCAATCAATTTTCCCTAAAACCAATTACTGATCACGTTTCGTAATTATTGAGATATATTTATCTCATTCATTCTATGGGGTTTAGGGCCTTTCTCAGGGGCCCAGGAGTGGCAGCTTGATGTGACTGTGATTTGATCTGCTGCCTTAAACACTAAGCTACCACCTCCCACACCTATTTAAGTTTTGAACTAGAGTGATGGAGCTGAGGTTGAGGAACTGTAAGAGCCAAATGTTACGAAGCTGACACACTTTTTTTTTAATTTACTTCAGAGTTCCCAGTTCCTAGTGGTAGATAACTCCTTACATTTTACACTGTATATATATTTTAAACTCTATACAGATATAGGAAAAGCAAGAGATAGTGTCATTGTGTTCTTCCTATTATAAGGAAACATGAATGACTGCTGAACTCCTGTAGAACCCATTCGAGGCTGAAGTCTCCCCGCAAATTTGTTAAATTACACAGTATATGAGCCGTTGCTGTACTTCTCGTTCTTGCTCTCTCTGTCTCTCCCTTACAGTCTTTCACAGCTTATGTCTAAAAAAGAGATCATTTATCATAATTTCGCAGGGTAGCGACGTATTAGGCAGGGCTTGAATCTGCTGCAAACAAAACGGCATCATTTCCCCCCAAAAGCAGAATAGCAGAAACTTTGAGGAAAAAAAGAGCAAAGAGACACAACACTTGTCCACCATCTTGAATCCTTGTGTGTCTTATTCATATGTGTGTCATTGGAATCCCGTTCAAAAAAGATACAGGCTGCTTCCTGTTGGCGTGAACGAACATTTATTTGGACAAAGGGGAATCTGGGAGTTAGGTAGATGAACTGGCACATAAACCCTACACTGTTTTTCCTTTGTAATGAATCCTTCGTAGCCGGCGTCCCCTTTTCTTTCGCAGACGAGAAAACAGGAAGGATTGGAGAGGACATTATCGTAACCATCGCCCCCCTCTGCTCTGAACGGCGGGGGCGAAGTTGCTGAGGAAGGCGAGCAGCTCTTGTGTGGAGGTCATTTGTGAAATATATTGACCAATTTCAAACTCCGCTGGCTCTTAATGATGTGACATCGCGGATGGTGAAGTATAGGTCAATACTGCGGGAAATATATAATTAAAAGCAATGAGAATCTTGTCTAGGGAGAAGGAAAAAAAAAAAGGATTGGATCGCACATAGATGAAGAGGTTCGGGTTTATGGGGTGTGGGTGCATCGATCCAGGTACAGCCAGCGATCTGGAGAATAATGATGTGTTGACATTATTTTAATAGGCTTTCGAAACGACTAAAAGATTCATTTTATAGGACGAGATACAAGACGCCGTTTTTTTGGAGCGAACAACTTTTTGGTTGAAATATATAACGTCTGCTTTTTAAACAATCCATATTATCGCTATTGAAATTTCTCAAGGCTTATCCTTGGCCATCTTGAAATCTTTATTGAGAGTTTGGAGAGGGGGGGGCTAATTTTATTTTTTTTCTCCCGCTGATGGTTTTATTGTGAAGTGCTGTATGATGTGGCTCATATTTTCTGTGGGTTTTATTGGCTGCCTGGATGTATTGAGGGCCCCGAAGCCTTCATGCTCTGCTGGAGAGTGGCGTCCTCTTGACCTTCCTCACTGCGGCTCTCTCGGCTTTCTTCGCCAGTGCTGTGTTAACGCCAGCGCACGCAGCAGGCGAGAGACACGAGACAAACTAGGGAGCAGTTTTGCTTCCAGCGTAGAGTACGAACAGAAAGCACTTCTTTTGGAGTTCGGGCGATACGTCGAATGAAATTAGACACATTAATGTTAAGTTGCACTTCTGAGTTACTGAGCAATTACTGTACATTCTCTGTTCTGATTGGTAGGAAGGTGTCAATTTTTATTTTATATAACAGTTGCTTAAAATCTGAAAGGTTTATATTAAGGAATTACTGCTTATAGTAACATGTTCAACATACAACTATTTTAATTCTGTGGTGCTGAAGTTATAATACTAATATAAATTATAATGTAATAACACTATGAATACTTTGAATTAATCTTAATATGAATTGAATATATACACACACACTATATGGAAAAGCCTATTGTGACATTGGACTTTTCCAACCATATGTGGTTCTTTACCACATTAATACCACACCGTTAAAGGCACACAATTGTGTAGGGTGTTGTTAGCATTTTATTTTCCTTTTACTTCAACCAGGAGACCCAAAACGGTTCCGACATGACAATGCCTCATAGCTTTATGAAGATTTATCTTTTCATGGGTTGGAGTGGAACAGTAATCTCCTGCTTTAGAGCTTAACCCTATTAAACAACTTCGAGATGATTGTGAACGCTGGCTGCACCCCCAGACTTTACTAACACCCTTGTGGCTGATTGAGCAAAAATCTCCACACAATCTAGTGGAACATTATAACAGCAAATGGGGACTAAATATGGATTTGGATGTTTAAAAAACACTTTTATCCATATGGTGTATATTATATCGGATCGTCCCTTCACTAATGATACTAAATTTCCAAATACGTCCAAACACTTCTGCTATTTAGTTGATAAATAGATTTGTTTTCCCACTTACTATTTTGTTAGGGTAAAAACAGACGGTACTTTGGCATAATTCAGCCTCTTTTCTGTGTAGAGTTTATCTACTTATGGATTACTACAAACAAGATTTTCGACATCTCCAAGTACTGAAGAGGAAAATCTGTCAAAATTCAGTTATAATGAAAACCATTTGTTGAACACAGCCGGTTGTTAAATTCCATCGATAACTGGTTTATAAAAGCTGCTTTTGGAAAAAGGAGAATAATTATGTATTATTAATTTTGTTTATTGGAATTGAAAATGGTTGATTTTGCAGGTTTATTTAAAAAAAAAAAAAAATAATAATAATAAAAAAAAAATCATTGCACTACTTCGCTCATTACCCACACTATAAAGTATTAACCATAGAAAATAAGTATAACAGTCATTCAACATAAATATTTTCTCCCCTTTAACCATTTTTGTAGTGTTAAAACTGAAATTGATTATATGTTATCATATGGTATATGTTATGAAAAAAACACTTTAGTTAAAAAGAATGAAAAAAAATGGAATTGAAAGCTTTGACTGCAGAAGTATATTGTGAACATTCCTCCTCAGTAAGTTTTCTCCCTTTCACTACTTAATCAGTACCGAAAACAGGATTTGTACTGCGCAAACGTGTCCACTTTCAGTCTGATGTTAAAACAATTTACGCCAGTTTCTGTTATTCATAATAGTGTTGCAAAAATTTTTCTTTTTAATACTGTTAAACCCACTGAGTGCAATATGTTGTGGCTCCTTTAAGAGCCATTTTTTTCACAAATTTTTCGCTATTACATGTGCATGTGTGCAAGGCCGAGGAATATGTCCTTATTATTTTCTGATGCTCATTGCTAAGTTTCTTAGACTAACCTGTACTGCTGATGCCAAGAAAAATAAAAAAGCACGAGTTTTGGAAACCTGTCTGTGCTTATATGATTTCTGTTGCAACTGGAGTTAGCGAGCTCTCCCTTCACCCAGACTCAACGCGTTACAACGGCTTGTATCTAAACAGTAGCCGACCAAGAAAGTCATTGTTCACTGTCTTCCTCCTTCCTTTCACAACTATTTCTCTCGGGAGTTTATCTTTTAGCAGCGTCGTCGTTTAAAAATCACCATCGGTGAAGCTTTTCTCCCGATGCCGATTTCCTGTCGACAGTCTGAGTGCACGGCAGATCAAACGTCAAAGGAACCTCGTCCATATTTATGATATGGTGCGGCCCGATTCAGTGGGAGCGCATCTAATTTAATATAAAGTATTTCATTGGTTCACCTAAACCCGTTCGGCAATTTAATTGGTCGAATGTTTTGGTGCTCAGTTTTTTGGCTTGAAGTTTGTAAAACCAGGAAAAACCCAGGAAAAATCCATAAATTAGCCGATCGTTGTTTAAGCCGCGGGGTTCAGAGCGTGGGAAAAAAGTAGCGGCTTATAGTCTGGAAAATACGGTATATGAAAAAGTCGTCCCCATTGTGAAGCACGGTGGTGGTAACCTTATGTTTGTTTATGAGCCAGCCTGAGAAACTGGTTAGGGTCAAGAGCAACAAGAATGAAGTCAAAAATCCTACATGTAAACATATTCCTGTCCACAGTATCCTGCCAAAGCTACAAAGAAGGAATCAGACCAAAGAACTTGGATGTTTTAAAAAGTGATTAGATCGTCGATGGGAAGACTTAAAAAATTGCTGTCCACCTGTAGTCTCTGTCTCATCTGACCGGAAATGTGTGTTTACAGTCAACGGTTGAACCTGGTATTGCATCTTCAGACGTTAGACATGCTAAAAATATAATGCTATAATATTTCTATTATAAATAATATAATATAAATTTATGGGATTTGGCATACGCTTATATCCATGAGACCTGCTTTATATGGGTTGGAGTGGAAGATCTTGCTGCTATACAGCTTTAGCCCCTATCGCTGACTGCACCCCAGACAAGTGTCCACACACTTTCGCCCATGAATGTAGTATTTATTGTGGAAATGGAATTGAAATAATTCAGGTCTACAGGCTGAACCTGGCATTGTGTTTAGAATGGAAGTGAAATTATGCGACTGTTCTCCATCTCAGCGGCTGTGTGTGTGTGTGTGTGTGTGTGTGTGTGTGTGTGTGTGTGTGTGTGTGATCCAGCCGAGAGCAGAGGCGGTGAAGGCGTGCACGCAGCCGTCTGCTCGCTTGCTTTTGCTCTTTGAGTCTCACTCGAGCAGAAGTGAACTCATTTGCCGCATGAAATGTGTCTGCCGAGTTGTTTCTCTCCAGCGGCGTCGCACCTTTAAAAGGGTTAGCATTTGTCACCATAAACACAGACAAAGTGTTGGAGCTGTCGGGTTATGTTTTGATTCATGCCCCGTGCTGAATGTTTTTTTTTTCCTCTGAGATGTTTGTATTTTTCGACCCCTTTCTTGGCCTTTGCCTACTCCAAAGGATGTAACGCTGCATTTGGGGGCAGAACTGTATTGTGTGTGTGTGTGTGTGTGTGTGTGTGTGTGTGTGAAATCATTCTGATTTACTGTTTACTATTCAAAAAGGGAGAACAAACAGTCCATGGTGTGTGATGAACACTGTTTTTGATCTTACTCATATGGATTATTTCTTACTTTAACACAATGTGCAGCGCTTTATTTCTCTTTTCCATCATCTGCCAATTTATGTATCTTTTTCCTTTTTTTTTTTTTTAAAGGATGACACACTTTTTATTCATTTATAGTTCTATGTACGTCAAGCCAATTGTCTTTTGTTGTCATTTCAGCCACATATGTACATTGAAATAAAACTCCTTCAGGACTAAGCTGCTACTTAACAACAGAAATAATACAATTGTATAATTTCGTCATTTGTAGAACACTTTCAACATTTTTCTAAAGCAGCTTAATGGAGATAAAAAGGGTTATAAAGTTGTATAAAAGAATGTAGAAGTTTGGCACTTCAACACCGAATGTCCGTTCTTTACAGTTCCATCATTCTTGAGGTCCAGTGAAAGGTCCTGAAATGAAAAACTGTTCAAGCTGATTGCAGTCCTGAACTGTTAATTTTAATTACAGTTTAAATCCATCCTTAATTTCTTGATTTGTGGAACCTGAATCATAAATTTTCAGGCTGTTCATGTGGAACCATCCCTGGATGCACAGAATGGTCTCCGCTTGAACAGGTGGGATGTCGAGATGAATCAGGCAGATCCGAATAGAAGAAAGGAACAGTAGCAAAAATAAAGGAGTACATGAAGCTGACTCGGACGCTTCATACGTGGAAGTCTGCAAACAACACAACACATTGAGACACGTATGCATTATTATAATAATAATAGAAGAAAAAGAAAATAAAGAAATACTTATATATATATATGAAAATGTATATATATATTAAACCAACCAGGTATAACATTATGACCTTATAAAATTATGAGGGGTGAAGTGAATAACACTGATTATATCTTCATCATGGCACCTGTTAGTGGGTGGAGATATTTATCAGGCAGCAAGTGAACATTTTATCCTCAAAGTTGACATGTTAAAAGCAGGAATATATAGATAGGAATATATAATATATATAGGAGTATATAAATAGATGAGCGTAAGGATTTGTGCAAGTTTGAAGAAGGAAAAATTGTCAGACGTCTAGACGTCTGGGTCAGAGCATCTCCGAAACTGCAGCTCTTGTGAGATGTTCCTGGTCTGCAGTGATCAGTATCTATCAAAAGTGCTCCAAGGAAGGAACAGTGGTGAACCGGCGACAGGGTCGTGGGCGGCCGAGCTCCTGTAGATCAAACTGCTGAAGAAGTTCATGCTGTTAATACACGATGGGTCAGAACTGTTTTAGCAGCAAAAGGGGGACCAACACAATAATAAGTAGGTGGTCATAATGTTATGCTGATCGATGGCCAAAAGGTTCTGCCTGCTCGTTGTATTTAATGATTATTTATCTATCGAATATTGGGAAACATATACATTCTTGTGATCAGCTGCAATAATAAAGCCCTAAATATTCATTTGTTTCAGCCTCTAGAACTTTATATAGCACAGATACAAAGCACTGACACTGGAGACTCCTTCCACAGATGTTCCACTAATATCGTATACAGATAACTGGAAAATACCAGCAATTATATATTTGGATTTTTTTTTTTTTTATTTGTAACCATTTTTTAACATTTTATTTGTTTTATTTGAATTATGTAAAGCCAAGATTACTGGCTAATACTTTCTGACCAATCAGAAGCTGCGGTTAAAATCTATTTTGAATACAAAGTCAACTGAGACGGCTTCCGAATAGGACCTGATGAATACGTTTCATTATCAGAGAAGAGCTTATTTGATTTTAGTTTACTTGTGTGTGTATGTGTGTGTGTGTGTGTGTGTGTGTATGTGTGGGGGCGGGTGGGGGGTTGGGGGGTATTTAGGGGTAAACAGACCCTGATTATTCTCGTTTCCATAGAAAGGACCTTTTAATAGTGGGGCTGTGCTATAATTACCATCCAAAGGATTTCTAAAGGGGTCACACTGAAATAAGGTGGGTGGAGCTTGGCGTCCATGTAAAAATTGTAGCAAACAGCTTACACGCATCGTCCTGTTGTTATAGGTTTCTATTTTTTTTTTATTACTGCTTTATTAATGGGCCTGGAATGTTAGTCTGTTTGAGAGTTCCATTATTGGGAAGGGAAAGATGTAGTTCTGAGCAATTTCTGTTAATGAATGAATTCATCAAAAATATGACTTTCGAAAGGACGTGTATGGTAGTCATCCCCATTGTGAAGCACGGTGGTGGTAACCTTATGTTTGTTTATAAGCCAGGTTGAGAAGCTGGTTAGGGTCAAAGCAACAAGAATAAAGTCAAAAATCCTACATGTAAACATACTGCTGCTTATTCACATGTATGGTAGGAATCTCCGGCTGACAAACGAACGCTTAACTGAAGTTCGAAGAGGACCAAAAGTGACATTTTTGAACAAACAGTTTGTTAATTTATTTGTGTTGGCGAATTCAGCTGTGTTGTAAGAGAAATGAAACACTTCCGGACATTCAGCCTTCGCAAAATAATCATCTCCGCAGTGCTAACGCTGCTTCATCATCCCCTGAAGTATTTCCCTTCTTACTTCTCGTGCAATTTGCCATTTTTCAGCACCGTCCTCATTAATGTTCTTCCAGATGTCCTGTTTCCGGATGTGTGCTACTACGTGCCCATATGCCGCTACTCATGGTTTGCCACCGTGTTTAATTTGAACGTTTCTAATGCACAGCTTTGTATAATTACGCTGTCTGGTCGAGCCTGCTGTTCGGTGTAGCATGGCCACGCGGTGTGTTTATTTATGCTGCTCTTGTACTAATGGGTCTACTCGAAGCCGAGCGAATTTGTTTATCGTCGCAGCGTTATATTTAAGCGGTGTTTACGTCACCTTCGTTGTTTAGTCTGGGGATGCATCGCTACAGATGCATGTATACATGGGAGGTCTGGCACTGTACTTATACTCAGGAAAATATGAAACACCTCAGATATGAACCTTCGATATAGAAAATCTATAGTGGTAGCTCAGTGATTAAGGTTATGGATTATTAACTGGAAGTTTAGGGGTTTAACCCCAGAGCTGTCACTCTTGGGCCCTTGAGAAAGGCCCTTAACCTTCTGTTCTCTACAGCTCTCTATCATGGCTGGCTCTGTTCTCAGGATTTTGGAGAGAAAAAACTCTTTATTTGCATTTTTACTGTAAATGTAGGTACATTTATGGCATTTGGTAGACGACCTTTTCCAGAGTGATCAAATTCATCTTATAAGTTCATGTACAATTGAGCAGCTATGAGGTTAAGGGCCTTGTTCAAAGGCATTGATATAAATAAGCTTAAAGGAAATGTACATTTGGCAGACGCCCTTTTCCAGAGCAATAACATTTATCTCGTACATACACCAGCTCTGGAATTAGGGTCCTTCCTCAGTGGCCCAGGAATGGCTGTTTAGTGTGGCTGAGATTTGAACTCATGACCTTCCAATGGCAAAGTCCAATGGCCTAACCACAAAGCCACCACCTACCACCAACATTCAAACACAAACTAAGGTAAATGGTAAACTGGAAGTAAAAATAGTAATGTGGAAGTGGTTGAGACGCTGTTCAGAAGATAATGAGTCAAATCCAAAGATCAGCAAGCTTCCAATCCTGGGCCCTCAACTACTTAGTTGTACAAATGAGATAAATGATTTAAGGAGCATCTCCTAAAGAAATCTTCCTGATTGTAGAATCTAAATGTATGGTGGTCACGACAAGTATGAAGAGACCTGTACTTTGAAGCTCAAAAATGTCAGCCTAAAGTTTTTTCTTTCTCAGATGTGAACAAATTCATGGCGGACCTTCACGACAAAAAATGAGAACCGTCAGATTTCCTGGGGAATGAAACGGACAAATGTAATTGACGTCAATCACTGTTTATTCCACATTTATATAAATCAGACTTTACTTTTGTGATCCAAGAGTATATTGTAAAAAAATAAAACAAATGAAAATGGCATGGACAAAAATGATACGTCCTTAAACTAATATTTGTTGCATAGCGCTTTTCACAACAGACATTGTCTCAAAGCAGCTTTATAGAATTTTAACAGTTAAGGTGAATAATGTGTAATTATCCCTGATGAGCAGCCGTGGCAACTGTGACCCGGAAAAACTCCCTTAGATGTTATGAGGAAGAAACCTTGAGAGGAACCAAACTCAAAGGCGAACCCATCCTCATTTGGGTGACATCAGGAGTGTGATTATAGTCTTTAAACAATACAGAACACTGGAGAGTGAGAACTAACATGAGCACTGGAGAGTGTGATTATGAGTAATGTCCTTCCTACAGTCTTACACAGTCATTTGAGATTATGGAAACAGGAGCTTCTGAGCAACTCATAAAAAAGCTTATTTTTTTATACTTTACAATCATGGTATGCCCCTTAAATCTGATTAGTTGCACTACAACTTTATCTCAAATTGATGGATCAAGAATGGTGGGTGTAAAAGTACTTTTCCAGCTATATCTGGTTCTCCAATCCAATCTTTAAACACAAATTTGTAGGCACAAGATTGAATTTTTAAATGTGAAATTTTCACAATGCCCCTGAGTACAAAGCAAACTCAATGAGGATCTGCTTTACACATATTTTAGTGGAAGATCTCCCGCTATAGAGCTCCAACCCTATTGAACAACTTTTGGATAACTGGAACTCTGAGTGCACCCCAGGCCTCCTCACCCTCACCTACATCACTACATCACTACCAACACCCCTGTGGCTGAATCAGAATTTAAGCACAAGTCTACCTGAAATCTAGTGAAAGATCTTCCAAAAAGAATAGAAGTTTGTATAAAAGCAAATGGAGATTTAAGGTGAAAAGGAAGTTTTAAAACACACGTACTAAACTTATGGCCAGGCTTCTATATTGCCTATATAGTGTGCTTCTGCATCCTCTCAGGTATCTGCACAGCATTTAATTTGCTGTTTCACAGCTGACGTTGCTGCAGTGTCATCAGCTGCAGTGATTCCTAAGCTTGGCCTATAGGCATGCAGCGTTTTTTATCTGTCTCACACCATTAGGTTTGAAACGTATTACAGCTGAATCAGTAAGAACTAAAGTCTAACAAAGCTCCATGCCAAGTAGCAGCCTCGGTCTCAGCACTTAGCTTAGTACATACAGAGCGTGGAAGGAACCGGGTGCCATTTCTTTTTCTCTCACGATTTTTATAAAATAAATAACCACCTAATTTCTTTGTATTCATTTCAGTGTGTTGTTGGCTTTCCAGCTTTAAATCGATATGGTGAGGTTGGTAGCTTAAGTGGTCAAGGCATTAGACTTTTAGTCTAAGGGTTGTGAGTTCAAATGCTAACAATGACAAACTGCCAATCATGGGCCCCTGAGCAAGGCCCTTAACCTCCAAAGTGGCTTAGTTGTTTGATTAAGATGAATATATATTTATAAATGTTGACCAAACAATGGAAGAGTGGCATCTAATTCTACCTTTTCCTGCAATGCAGCTCACACACACTTGGCACAGTCGAGGTGAAGCAATTCCTCTTTTACAACCAAGAAATAAAAATATTAACTCAATTTGCAGTACCAGTTCCTTTCCCATTTACAGAGTGCTGTCAAAGCAACATGGCTCCTCCCCCTTCTCTTCTTTTCACTTCTTTTCTCTTCTCTTCGCTTCTCTTATTTAATTCTCTCTTCTTTTCTCTTCGCTTCTCTTCTTTATTCTTTTGTCTCTTCTCTTCTCTTTTCTTCTCTAATTCTCTCTTCTCTTCTCTTAATTTTTCTTCTGTTCTCTTTTCTTTTTTCTCTTCTTTTCTTCTTTCTTCTCTCTCTTTCTACTCTATTCTTCTCCTCTTCGCTCCTCTCTTCTACCCCTCTAATCTCTATTTCTCTCCTCTCCTTTTAAATAAGCAGTAGGTCTATTTATTGCCGTATTGCCTTTAAATCGTTTAATAAATCTATATTTTTTATCATTAATAATCACTTTTTAGAAAAGGTCATCATCACCATTAGAATGATCACTAGAACATTATCCATCCAGTTTATTTTTAACATACTTCAATATGTTCTCTTTACATCCTCAGTCTGTAGAAACCTGTCCAGATGTATTTAATAAAAATAACTAATAATTAAAAAAAACATTTACTGTATGACCAAACGTATTGGGACACCCAACAATTTCCAGCCATATGTGGTTCTTCCTCACAAAAAGGACACCCAGTTGTATAAGATGTCATTGGATGCAGTAGAACTATCTATCTATCTATCTATCTATCTATCTGTCTATCAGTATATTGTTATTGTAAGAAGGAATAAATGTAGAAATAAATTGAAATGAATGGAGCAATGGAAAAAGCGTGTTAACCTTATTTAGGTCATAACCCACACTCTGTTGTTGTACGACTGAAAGCATATATGAGGTATCACATTTTTTCCCCCTGTTTTACACTCTGCACCTGTGCACAAAATACTGAATCGCGATCTGTTGTCCGGAACCAACTATTCGGACAATACTCCCTAAACAAAAGCAAAAAAAAAGCCATATTAAAAGGTCTTTCACGTTAGAGTAAAAAAAAAAAAAAAAAAAAAGTGTTCTTCTTATCGCTCTAGTGTTTGTGTAGCTGTGATTCTCTGAACATGTGCCTAAAGACCGTAGCGGATGGATTAGTCTTGGATATCATCTAATTATGCCCAAGACTCCGAAGTGCTGACTGGCTGAGCGACTGGCTGAGCGACTGGTCGATGAACTTAGCGTTAACATTGCGAAGGATATTACTGCTCGTTTAAAGACATTTCCATTCTGGTCAAATGTCTATGCAGTGTATGTGCTGTGTGTTTGTGTATGTTCGTGCCAATGCCTCAGTGGAGCTTTGATTCATTCATTTCGGCGGCTGACAGGCGATGGAGTGTGTCTCTGTGGATTAGAGACAGGAATAATCGCTGCTTGAAACTCTAGACGAGTCCTAATCTCAGAGTGAACGCTCTGTGGCTCTTAACGCCAGGCTATATTTAGATCCAACGGCCTTTGGTGAACATTTGGCCTCAAACATTGGATCACAGATACTGCAGGCCTGGGTAGTCGCAGATATCTTGGCAAAATGCTCCTAATGCTTTGGAGAGTTGGGCAAATTGTTTTTTTAACAATTCCGATAAGGAGGTCGTGGATTTAAATCCCACGAGCTGCTGTTTCTTTTTTTTCCAGCCTTCAACCACTTGGTTTTGTCTTTTCTTAGTTGTATATATTTCGTTACAACAGCTAGAAGCAGCTCAGATGGGATTTTAGAGATTAGAGACCACTCTGTGCAGCTGGAGATGCTTCTACATCAACATCCTAATGATCCTGAGCAACTCGAGAATGGATTTGGACTGTAATAATTATCAACAGTCTTCTATAATGAGCTCAGTACCGCATGTTGCATGAACAGTTCTGCGTTTCAGCACCTTTCAATAAACAGCACACATCAACATTGATGGAACTGTAATGAATGGACATTCGGTGTTGAGGTTTCTTTTTCATAACATCTCAGAAGTTTTTTCTAATCAAGGTCTCGTATATTAAGAATAAACTTACAATTATGAGAAACTCATAGGCACCAAACTTATTCAACTTTATTACCTATCTAGCTCTATAAAGACAATGTTTATTGTTAAAAGCGTGCTACAAATAAAAATAAATCGAATTATAAGGATACATCAAGGCGCTTCTCTGTTCTGGCACCGAGTTGGTAGAACGAACTTCCCCTAGATTTCCGTACAGCAGAGTCCCTGGCTATCTTCAAGCGATGGATGAAGACCTTCATCTTACACTTAAATTAGCACTTTCCAAGTTTGCTTTGTAGAATTCGAGTTATATTTATATTAAGTTTGTAATCTTGTGTATCAGTGTACATTTATTCATTACTAGAGACTCACAGCACTTTTGTACTTCGCTCTGGATAAGGGCGTCTGCTAACTGCCATAAATGTAAATGTAAATTGAATATTATAATATATATTATACAGCATACTGCTGTAGAGGATCTTTAGTAAATAGACATTAGGATGAGGATGGGTTCCATTTTCAGTCTGGTTCCTCTCTGTGTTTCTTCCTTATCTCATCCCAGGGAGTTTTTCCCAGCCACAGACACCACTGGCTCACTCATCAGGGAGAAACTTATACTTATAAGGAACATCTACTGCTTACTACCTTGCTAAGCAGAACAGCATCTCAGAAAGCACTACATGGCTAAAAACCTGAGGTGGATCATCTACAGCCTGAGAGCAAGGACTGCTAATCGAGTAAATGTTAGCATGCTAAACAAGTTTAATGTGAAGAAAAATGCATAAAAGGTGATCTAGGAAACAGTCTTGTTTTGTTGCCTGTCACAGTGTAGTGAATGTTTTGTTGGGGTCGAACACATGTTCGTGCTGTTTCCTGCAGTGCTACGTTACACTGTTACCATGGTGACATTGACAATGGTTGCGTGCCATTTGCAATTGCATACTGTTGTTCATGTCAATCTTGTGACTAACGCAGCGATTTCACAGCACTGGGTAGAATATTTTAGAACCTGCGTGGACTCTATGGACAGAAGTTTGTGGACAGCCAATAATAAGATTTGTATTTGTTTTTCTAAACATCCCATTCCACATTTAGTCCCAAATTTAACAGTTGTAATAATCTTCATGCTTCTGGGAGGATGTTCCACTAGATTTGGTGGTAATTTGTGCCTCATTCAGAGACAACTATGTGTTAGTAAAGTCAAGTAGTGATGTAGGTGAGAAGGTGAGAAGGTGCAGTTAGTGTTCGCATTCATGTCAAAGGTGTTTAATAGTCACCTTGTCTCCAAAACGTCCTACATGCACTGTCCCTCTAATAAACTCATTTTTAATCCTGTCCATCGTCGTCACTCCCAACGAAAACCCTAACATCTTCAGCTCTGCTACCTCCAGCTCCACCTCCTGTCTTTTACTCAATGCCACTGTCTCTAAACCATACAACATCTCAGGTCTCACCACAGTCCTATAAACTTTGGATGGAACTGTACTGAATGGATATCTGGATGTCAACTAGATAAGGATGGGCTCCACTTGAATCTGGTTCTATCAAGGTTTCTCCTGACTTCTCTGACTCACTTATAAGTAGTGATAGAAGGATCAGATCATTTTAATGACTTGGTTCTTAGAAACTCTTTTTTTGGTCATTTAGTTCATTCCATTCCTTTGATCATGATGATTTTCAATAAGCAGATTTTGTTTATTTCATGTGCATCCAGATGAAAAACAACTAATTACTCATTGAAAACAGAATCAGGTTTATTGGCCAAGTGTGATGACACACACAAGGAATTTGTTTCCAGCTGTTGGTGACTGTCAAAATACAGACATAAATAACAGTACATTTAGCTTAGACAATACAAGACAAAACAGCCAACACTGGCCAAAACAGACAATACAGACAAAACAAGACAAAACTAAAAATACAATACAATACAGACAATACAATAGTCATCAGGGATTTATTTGTAATGTATATACTCTCAATCTATACTTTAGTATATGTGCTTACATATACAATCTAATTGAATTGACATGTTGCTCAAGTCAGATGTCAGTGCTCAGATGGTATGTGGTTATAGGTATTGCTCTTATAATTCCCTCCACTCTTCTGGGAAGATGTTTCACTAGATTTTAAAGTGTGTTCTTGGACATTCGTTTTCATCAGCCACAAGTTTGTTAGTGAAGTCAGGTACTCATGAGGAGGCCTGTGGTGCCTTCAGCAGTCCAATTCATCTCAAAGGTGTTCAGTATGGATGAGATCAGAGCTCTTAAGCAGGCCACATAAGATCTTCCTTTTAAAAGCATGTAAACCAGATCTTCATAGAGCACGTTTTGTGCACAGGGACTTTGCCATGTTTGTGCACAGGTTTGGGTTTCAAAGTTCAAGTGAACACAATTGTGTGCCTCCAGCTTTGTGGGAACAGTTTTGGAGAAGAACCACATATGGCAGTAGTAAGGTGTCCTAATACTTATAAATAGTATTATGTATTCACACATACGAAAGCACAGACTTGTTTTTTAAGTTTACTTTAATAATACATTTCTGAAAAAGAAATTAAATGATAAAGTGTGTCATAATTTAGAGCAGTCATTATAAAAACACACCAGGATAAAGAGAGAAAAAAGAGCACAAATTGCTGTTTTTTTGGATTACAGCTGTTTTAATTATGTATGCGAGGCCAGATTTGATGAATGAGATGTGCTATTGCGGTGGTGCGACACAGCCGGAGACCCCGGTTCCTCCGTTTAGGAAAACACACTCGCACGGCTCAGATCTGACTGCCGATGGCTAAACGAACATCTGAGCGTGGCTCACTTCGTTATAAAAAGTTTTTTTTTTTTTTTTAAACTAGAAGTGAAATACAGCTGACAAGCCCCACCGTTTGTATTTCAGTGAGAGCTGCAATGTTTTCTTGCTGGCAGCATGGATTCCTGATGTGATTGGCCATCCTTTCTCGGTATGTGTTTTTACACGGGTGAAACCGAACAGAATGTGTGCGTAGCGATGGAGAAAAAATGTGTGGTTTCGTGTCAGTGTAAGTTAGCAGCGAAGAAGATCTCGGGTTTGTGGCCCGAGGCTGGTGTCCGACTGCCAGCAGGATGATGGGAGATCGAGTATTGGCAGCGACGGCAGGACGGATTGCTTTTTGTAAACGTGACAGCAGCACAGAGAGCGCACACAAATCCTCATCAAGATCTGTCCCCGAGCAGGGACCAGGGCTTAGCGAAGAGAAGCGAAGAGCTGACTTCTCTGTGGAGAGCAGCTTCAGGAGGTTGCCAGATGCCCGCTGCCAATCTGGCTGCCTGTTTCAGGTGTGAACACAGCTGCCTGTCACGCCAAACTTCAACCACCAGAGACACTGGCATTATTAAAAACCTCCATGCTTTGGATGCTTCACTTACTGCTTGGTAAAAACACGTTCTGACAAATGAAACCATGCCAGATTTTAGGCTTTTTTGGAGAGCAGCATTTTATAAAATTGTGGTATATGAAAAAGATACTGTATAAATAAAATGAAGATAAAATCAAAGAATAAAGATCGAATGGTTTTTTTTTCGGAAATCTGTTCACAAATGTAAAACCTCAATGTCCAAATGAGCAGAGGTCTCGAACTACCAAGTCATGAACGAATACCAGGATGAGGAAGAGTTTCTACTGGGCGGCAAGGACCGTCTGCGGAAAGCGCTATATGTACAGGTAGTCCCTTAGTTACGATGGTGCGACTTACGATTTTTACAGTGACGATGGCGATATGACGTTTCTGACGGCAGGCACACGTAGCAGTGTGTATGCTTTACGATACGAGATGCTGCCAGGAAGTAGACATCTCCCACCTTGTTAAAAGCCATACTCTTGCTAGCAGGCGACAGATTTGCCATATACTTATATACTGTAACGTTTATACAGTATGGTAGTGTAAATGGCACTGTTATTAATTTGTTGAATTCTCACTCAACTTAAGCGATGCACTACAATAGCAGAAGATCTCATTGGGTTTCATTCCTATTCTCCAATGAGAGGAATTAGGGGCACTAGATAGTCAGCATTGGATCAATGAATGTGAAAATGTTCACAAGAGTGGTATAATGCTCTGTAAATATATGGGCAGCATTAGGCATGTTGCATACTACATAAATTCCTCCACACTTGAACCATCGAGGGGTTACGGTTCTTTTTGCATCTGAAGCTCCAGAGCTTATCTTCTTGCGATGTAAGAGCCCAGATGGGGGCTTTGGATTCCCCTTATCCTGATGCCATGCTGGCACCTGTGCCCACAGGGCTCGAGCTCTGGATGCCCTGGCGACTGACTCAGTGTAGGCCTTTGCTGGGAAAATCTGCCACACCAGACCTTAAATCAAGCAGGGGAATTCTCATCCGGAGCTCAAGCTGCATTTTCAGGTTCCGTGACTAAGCGCCAGTCAAGCAGTTGGTAAGAATGTGTGCCACATGCTTCGGAATGAGCATGTTGTGTATGTGTGTGTGGCAGCGCCGCATCTGGTGTAAGGGTCATGGTATTTTTAGAATGGCCTTCAGCTTTTAAGTCAGTTCGCCATGTGTCACCTGCTGGCTTTTGTCAGCGCAGGCCCCAGTCGAAATTCATTCCTTGACTGCAGCTTTCCTTCGTTCCTTCTGCAGACGGACCTTGTTGTTTTTTAAGACTTTTTTTTTCCTTTCTCCGCCTTCAAAGTGTTGTTTGTTTTAGTCCTTAGCCTCGGTTAAATCCTTTGGTTCCGACTCTTGTAGACGGAAATTGCTTGCTGTGTTTATTTAATGTCTCGAAGATGTCGTTTCTCCTTGCTGAGATCATTTGGTTGCACCTGTAGTGTACCAACGATGCTCTTACACTGTGCTTGGTGAGGATGATGATCATTTTTGACATATCTCCCTTAAAATAGGCATATTTACTGCATTAAAAAGACCCGAACCGACCCTGACCGGTGCCGAGATCAGAGTTCTGGAGGAAACAACATTCCTTCTTTCAGTGTTTGTTTGCGCAAATCTAACACCTGCATCGATGTGACAATAGAACGAACAATGACTAGGTTCTAATTTCAGAGTGGTGTATGCAATGGATTATTTTTAGTTTGCTAATTCACATTCCATTGATCGTTTTAAAGCAAATTGACCATTAATGGTTCGGTTTTTGAAACAATTTGTTACACTATATTGGTAGTCCATAAGTTACAATGGTTTTCTTACAATTTTTTAATCTTACCAAGAGCGATACGAAAAATATTGAATGTTTCATGCGACAGGCGAACGTAGCAGCATATATGTGGTATGATGTGAGGTTTTTGGTGTTTCAATGCCCAATTTGAGTGCTTTATTCTCTCCACATACACATAAACTGAACAGGCATAACATTATAACTGATAAAGTGAAGAACACTGATTATCTCTTCATCATGGCACCTGTTAGTGGGGGGTCTTTAAAGTTGATGTTAGAAGCAGGAAAAATGGGGGAGCGTAAGGATTTGATCGAGTTTGAGAAATTGTGGTGTCTAGAGGACTGGGTCAGAGAATCTCCAAATCTGCTCCAAGTGCTCCAAAGAAGGAAAAGTGGTGAACCAGCGACAGGGTTGTGAGCAGCCGAGGCTTAATAATGCAAGTGAGGAGCGAAGGTTGGTCCGTGTGGTCTGATCCAACAGACGAGCTCCTGTAGCTCAAACTGCTGAAGAAGTTCATGCTGTTACTGCTGGACAGGTCAGAACTGTTTTGGCAGCAAAAGGTTATGTCTGGTCGGTGCATAGTGTAAAGTTTATGCATTATGCTACTGTGAATGCTCTATTTTGCTAAATTATGTTGAAGTATACTACCCATACTGATAACTATTATTAAGACTCCTGGGTTTGCTAGACCATGTTTTAAATTATGATATTTGTAAGTTATGATGGGGATTAGAACGCATCTCCATCATAAATTCCGGACTACCTGCAGTTGTTTATCTGGACTGTTTGAAGGAATCAATGAAAAGTACAAAAGCATTTAAAGAAACTGGACCTCAAGGTAGAATCCAGTATTTCTGTTGGAATTCTTTTGAGGTATCTTACCAAACAAAAAAAAACAAAACAAGATACTTCACTGTTTTGCTTTTCCACACATTGAGCCATACACTCCTGCCAAATCCTGTATCTAGTGTATTATGTCTTTCTCCACCGTACCATCTTACTGTATATTGTCCTGTAGCTCGCTTCTTTAGTACATGCCTCCTGAGGAGCGCTTCGCTTTTTCACATCCGACTTCAAAGCCCACAGCTCTCCAGTGTTCCCGTTCTCAGTCCTGTCTCGAGAGCGACGAGGTGACAGGAGACACAGCATCATGCTGTTTACTTTACCATCCCCCGCTCCCACAGTCAATATTATGAATAGGACGTCTCATGCTGAGTTTCCGCATCTTGAAGCTGGCATAGACTGAGCTTTTTGAACTTCTTCTAACAGCATGCTACAAGAACGTATTGCTAGATAGCCTCATTTGGGCCCAACGCTTATGGTGGACGAGGGCGTGTTTAATAGTGGAACCACCGAACTTCACAGAGAGGGGTTTTTTTCCATTTTGGTATCATTGCTAACATCTGTCATAGTGACTGCTTATATACATCATTCATACGAGCCACACGTGGAGAACCGTCCTGATCGTTATCGCGTACGGCTGAGACTGTACCACCTGCTGTACATACAAGGAACACGTTACAGGCAAGCGTAACGACAGCTGTGTATAGGCTTTAATGTCACTCTTCTAACGAATGGAAATTGGCTGAGGCCAGCTTGCATTATGCAAATCAAGCTTTCATCGGGTTGTTCATTGATTACCACATTAGTATGTTTACGTAAACGTGCGGCGATCCAAAGTCAATTTAAAGGCATTTCGGATGCCTTAATGAGAACGTAGCTCTTATAAATCACGTTTCTAATGCTAATGATGCGAATGTCTCAAGGTAACTTTTATTCCTCTTTTAGCTCAAACGTCTTTAGATTTCTGCTCCAAAAAACAAAGAAAATCCTCGGCAAAGGTTCATAGATGTGCTGTGAGGCATAACATTCTGTAGATTCTTTTCCTCATAGAAAAATAGAGGACAAAATATGTTTTCAGCTTTTTGTAATTTTTCAGTAAAATCCCAGCCCTTTTTTATGTGAAGCAATAGAAAACAGCTGGACAGTCTCGAGCCAGTCCATCAAGCTTTACAAGCGCTGTCCTTTTCTCCTATGAAAAGCTTTGCAGTGATTGAGGAGAGAGGCTTATGAATTTTTTGTCGGCAGATGATGAACTTTGCTCGTGCCCTTTTCCGGTGGCAGCTAGTCCATAAATAATGGTCCAACCCTCCATGGGCGAGACATGTTTGTCACTTTTTTAATCATTTTTAATCGTTTTGATTGTTGATTTAATTAACGGATGAGCTAATAAACTCCTCGGCTTGCCGTACCTGTGCCGACCCTGTATGCCTGCTCGAGAGAAAAAATGTTTACCTCATAAACATTTCAGGAGCTCATTGCTGACCATTTTATCACGCCACCTTTGTATATTTTTTGGGTCATATTTCTAGATCCTTTGTTCATTCGCTGTTCCCTGTTAGAATAGCTTCATCTCTTCATTTGTAGACGTGTAGAAAGCCAGACAAATGCATCCCAGTCAAGGTCAAAGGCTCTACGCGTGAAGTTTTGTCCCTGGAGCTTGAACTGGGGGCATGTGGGTGTTTTTCCACACACTAATCCTTCATAATAGCTCAAGCCAGCTGTTGATGGGAGACAGTTGTGTGCAATGAAGCCTTAGAGCTCGGATAGGGAATTCTCCTCCACCTGTCTTTCGAGAACGGAAGGCCTGCCAAACACCAGCGAGTCTAAATATAGGGCGCGTGGCAAAAGCAGGAGGGCATGTGACTCTCAAGTATGGTGGGTGTAAAAATAAAGAAGGAATGAGAGAGGGGAAAGGAATGAGAATTAGAAGCATGTTGAAGAGGGTTGGGCGATATTCATTCGGACCATGTAGTTCTACACAGCGCCAGGCTTCCGGCTCTGGCTGGAGGACAGCAAGCTTCCATGCCAGTCTGTCTGGCCAGCTGCCTCACCAGTCCCATCTTCCTGGATCTGAATTTGATCATCACATAGCGACCGAGCCTTCCCAGGCCTTGATCTGCAAAATGAGAGGCACTCAAATTAGCTACTTCTATTCCAGTGCGTAATAGAATGTTCTCATAAAAAATCAGGTTGAAATATTTGGACTCATTGCGATCTTTCTGGTGTTTAGTTAAATAATAACTTAAACGTATCAAGTCAAACCGGGACTTTTAATGATACAGTTAGAAAAATGGACGCTAGCGTGGTGGTAGTGCGTGAGTGGTAAGTGTGTCACATTACCGATAGGCGGCGCACATGTCGTGGGACAGTTCACGGACCATTAATCAAGATGGCAGGCACCACCACAGAATGGCGTTTGGTGCTGAAGCTTCTTTTGAACGAACGTACGTACGTCCGTGACGATCCCGGTCGTGGTGGTTCCCTGATGACGACGAGAAGAAGGCTGTCCTAGGATGATACAGGAGTACTGACAGATATTTAAATACCAAATATTTCTACGCGTTAGCTAAACACTGGGATAAGTGTATAAATGTAGCAGGAGTATTTTGAAAATAAATACGCAGTTTCCACTTAAATGTATTTTATAAACTCAAATGTCCCGGTTTGACATTAACACCCCATGTATGAGGGACAGAAGACCAAACCCAACAAGTCTTTAGGGTGCTAGAAAGAATTGGTTAAGATATATAACATTATATATATATTTGTATATTTGTATTTGAATTTTGTATATTTTTACTGCAATTCTTACTCCGTCTCAATGACATTTTTTTTTTCATTCCATTTCATATATAACATTTATGTTATATATAACATTCAAGCAGTCTTCAGTATCAGCTTTATGTAACAGCATTTAGAGCACAGAAGTTTTATCTTAAATAGAGAGGAATAAAAGACCCAATCATAATTTGATTTGATTCAAAGAAGTCTATAATACAATTACAATGTTTACAGTTTTGTAATTTTATATACTTGCAGCTTCAAAAATATAAATCAACATATCTGCACATAGGAGAACCTTTTGTTCTGTCTGGTAACCGCGTTTCACCGATACGCAGTGAATCATGACCACAGAGTGTCTGCTTGCTTGTGAATCATGTTGTTGGCTTTCCAGAAAGCTCAATCATGTGCACCAGCTTTGGAACTTGGGAAGTTCACTACTGTATCTCCAGTTACTGTGTACTGATGTATTAAACCAAAGAGGGTGAAGAAATGGGCCTTTTTAAAGGTGTGTAATGTTTGCTAGGTGGATCACAGAGGTTCAAATGAAGTCGATGCCTTCTGCTAAAAGTAGAGGAGTAGATCACAGCCTCCACACTCTGTGAGGGTCTCTGCAGAATACAAGACCCTAATGAGCACAAACAGTGACCCACTTCATCTGCTCAGCCCTTGAAAACCCCCAGCGCAATGTAATTTAGGATGCGCTGCATGTGCAGATTCAGACTTAAACAAACACGGAGACATCAAAGCGCTCTGCTGGTTTCATGCTTTTCTGGGGTTTTTTATGATTTGAAGGCTTTTATTTGTGTTTTTTCTTTATTTTGTATTGTGCGAAGCTACCACATGAGATGGCAGAAGATTTAGGATGAAGATTTGTTCTGGCACCGTGTCTCTTGCTGCATTTTTATATTTCCGTCTTCTTCTTCATTGTTGTTTTTTTTTTGCCATAGTGTTTGTGCGTATGCAGACAGTCTCTGGAGAGTGAAAGGTTTATAAAGACACTCTGAAGTTAATTCAAAGAAACGGAAAATCAGACATTATTAAAATCGTCATCCAGACACATCGGGGACGAAAGGCCAAGATTACAGAATATCAGTGACACTGGAAATACTTGACGCTACTCTGTAGATAAAACATTGCTCTTTCTTTCCCTCCTTATTTATCCAAGTCCCAGTCAAGTGCCCTGTCTGAATTATTGCCTCGTCTGCTTATATGTTTGCATTGAGGCTTTTGATGTCTTCGTAACCCGACTTGCTTCATGTCTTCATTTGTGTGCTGGTTAAAAAAAAAATCGGACTCATTTATTCTCTTTGATGGCACTAAACTTTCTTTGAAATATCCAAACTGTAAGCAGTCTAGACAATCAAAACATCAAAACATCAAGTTTTTTCAAGATATTGTCAAATCCAACATGTCTTATCAGATGTCTGGTTGACTTACCAGCCACGCCTTTTTCCAAGACTCACACTCTCGTTCAGTCTTTCCCTCCTACTAATCACCTACACCTGTCCTCTATTTACCAGTTCCCTTAATAAGGCCTGCAGGTTACTCCATAGATCTTCACGGACTACCTTATGCCCCGTGTGTATTCTGGTTCCTGGCTCCGCTTCGCTAGAAGCACTTTGTTCTACTTTACTTCTGGTTTCTGATGCGTGGTCTATTCATGACACAGACTTACCAATAAAGAAATTATGTCTTGCCTACAGTCAGAAGCATGGTGGTGGTAGCATCATGGTCTGGGGCTGCTGGTACTGCCTCATATTGTTTTGGTCCATTTTTTTTGCTGCAATTTCATTGTTTCTTCATTACTCTTCAAATAAATAAAAAAAGAAAATGGCAGATACGATACAATCTGATTCGATACTATTCACCGATATTGCGATCTGATTTTGATTCTACGTGATAGAAAAAATATGATGTTCTGCAAAAAGGTACGGATAGATCATTTAATTTTTTGGTTCAGACAGACAGACAGCAAATCATAAATGTACTTAAGTCCCTTTACATAACGCCCTTTCACAAACAGGTCTTCGTAGTGCAAAACACATAAACCCAGATGTTCTTTTCCTGTTCTGTCTCTTGGAAGGTGCAGCTCTACCTCTGCCATGTAAATCTATATTAAATGTGACTCTCAGGACGCACCTCGGTCTCTGTAGTGTTGTAATACGCCATATTTATGTAGCAGCAGTGGTACCAAGAGTGCGTGCTAGCTTTACTGTTCCTATTCCATGCACATTCATGGGTTCTTGGTTTCTTGGAAACTCATACATTAGCCACAGCAGATTAAACAGTGCATCTCATCTCTCTCTCTCTCTACACTCTCATAGACTGTCCTTTCCCAGGATTCCAAATCACTGTTCTCACGGTATTATCTCCAGATCTTATTTAAAGTTGTAGTTCACCATTTATAACCTTCAATTATACTCTCTACATACAAATAAGTTCAAAATGATGCAACTTGATACAAATTTGTATCGGATGCACACGTTTTAAATCGATGCATCACATCAAAAACTTGAATGTCGATACAACGATGTGAATCTGTGAATCTTACGATCCTTATCATACATTTATTTTCAACAGTGACTTTATTCACAATGAATCCAAACCCAGTTTTTGGAGATTGGGTGTCAAAGTTTCAGAAATGAAACGTCGGTCAATGTGCCTACCAGTCACACACTCGTAATCCCTCACCAATTCAAACTGGCATGCTTTTTAACAGAACACCAGAGATCCTAGAGGAAACCCAATAAACAGAAACCACTGGGGAACATTTATGGAATTTGGCAGACGCCCTTATCCAAAACCGTCTGGATACAACTGAGCAGTTAATATTTAAGAGCTTTGCTCATGGGCTCAGAAGCAGCAGCTTGGTGGAGTTGGGAGCTGACCTTCTGATCCAATTCCATATCCACTAAGCTATCCCAAAGTTCTAGAGAATCATGTGTATGGGTATGGGCAAAGCTATTTGCTCTTGTCATCTCTAATTTAAACTCAAGGAACTTTTTTGTTTTGTGTAGACAAGAAATTCACAATTTGGTGCTGAACTTCCATTGGTGTAGACCATCGATGCCGCTCCCTGCTTTTGTGCTTTGCTCGTTGTAGAGATCAGGTTTGTACGATGTAGTGGCAACAGGCTGCAGATCCTGATCTGATGCTATCTATAATTGTGTTGTGACATGTTGGTGTAGGTGGCATGGCCTCATGTCATGGTTAAATGCTTAATCTGGATTAGACCCACAATGAACATTCATTTTATAACACTGTCTCTTGGTATATACAAAGGAATGGTGTGTGTGTGTGTGTGTGTGTGTGAATACTGCATGCTTGAGGTTTTAACGCTCCTGCTGTCATTCCTGAATGGTGACTTTACACACAGCAGCAGTTTAGACACACACAGGCCCATGGTATCTCTCACTTTCTGGCTTTGTTCAGGCACTAAACGATAAGGACCCGGCCTGGTGGCGTTCCCTCGCTTAATCTTGTTCCTCCTCTTATCAGTGTAATATAACACCTCCTCTTATTTCAACTGCGCTCGACTGAACCGCTGAGGCACGCGGCACAGCGCCGTCGGCTCCCTAGCTCTTGCTTCGGAACTGAAACAACCGCAAGAAAACCTGCACGTGTCACAAACCGTTGTATTGAGGCTTTACTTTAATGAGTGATTGATTCCTGGCTGCATTATTCACCTAAGGATTAATGCAGAAGGGGGATTTTTAATAGACAACGACGCCGGATACGAATGCGGTTTTAACCAGGAGTCGCGATTCAGAGGAATGACTTAAATTCCAGGCAAAATCAGATCTCCATCAAACATTTTGGTTGGTGAAATGACATTTCTCTGAATGGAATTTACCTCAGAATTACATTTCACATACTGCGCATTTATTGATTGATTTTTATTGCATCTTCCTCCAGTAATTTGGACTACATGGGACGATTCTACATCCTCCAGTGTAGTAAAACCATGTGCCAATATATATATCTCACTTATATTTCACTTTGACATGATTGTGATCAAAACATATATTATTTCTTACTTTTTCCTTTATTATGGTTAGAAAATTACTTCTGAAAAGAGCTAAATCCAGAAAATTATTTTGGGGTGCCAAGGGGGTGGCATGAGAATGAGAAGCAAGCATCCTTTAATTGTTCTTGTGCAGAGGTGGAAAGAGTAATGAAATATCCTCCTCAAGTTCTGTTACTTCAATGGAATTTGACTTAAGTGCAAATTAAGTTACTGCTCTAAAAAATCTACTCAAGTAAAAAGCAGCACGTGAAAAATACTCAGCGTTAAATTTACCGATTTGGTTATACTTTAATGCTTAAATCTTTACCCTCAGCGGATCTTTTCTAAAATATAACACCATTCATTCATTTCATGTGACAATTAAATCATGACACTGGTAATAGTGACAGCTTTATATTAAGTCCTCGTTAATTTCCAACCCTTGTGCTAACCAACATTAACAATGTCACACACTGATGCAGTACAAAAAAATTATGTAACTTAAAGATGTAAGTTATTAACTTACCTCAACAAGTTTGTCAAGTTTTTAAAGCTATTGCTGTTTTTGCAAACGAAGTTTAATTTAAATATAGTCAGGGGAATGTGATGCCATTTTGCTTTCATTTTCGCAAGATTTTTTCCCCCTTGCATTATTTTAATTTATTTATAGTACAGACCAAAAGTTAGGACACACCTTCTCATTCAAAGAGTTTTCTTTATTTTCATGACTATGAAAATTGTAGCGTCACACTGAAGGCATCAAGGGCTATTTGACCAAGAAGGAGAGTGATGGGGTGCTGCGCCAGATGACCTGGCCTTCACAGTCACCGGACCTGAACCCAATCGAGATGGTTTAGGGGTGAGCTGGACCGCAGAGTGAAGGCAAAAGGGCCAACAAGTGCCAAGCATCTCTCGGGGAACTCCTTCAAGACTGTTGGAAGACCATTTCAGGTGACTACCTCTTGAAGCTCATCAAGAGAATGCCAAGAGTGTGCAAAGCAGTAATCAAAGCAAAAGGTGGCTACTTTGAAGAACCTAGAATATTACATTTTTCAGTTGTTTCACACTTTTTTGTTATGTATATAATTCCATATATAATTCCAAATGCGTTAATTCATAGTTTTGATGCCTTCAGTGTGAATCTACAATTTTTATAGTCATGAAAATAAAGAAAACTCTTTGAATGAGAAGGTGTGCCCAAACTTTTGGTCTGTACTGTAAATATATATTTATTTTTCTTTTACTTAGTAACAGATATGATTTAAAGTACATACGAAGTACAATACTATAGACAAAACATACTTAAGTAAAAGTAAAATGACATCTTAAAAACTAATGCTTTGAAAGTACTTTGAAAAGTAGAAGTATACAAAAACTACTCGATTACACTAATAATAAAATACTATATATCTAATACAAAATAATTTATATTAATAAATGGAATTTGTTACTTTTGAAATCGGCTCATGTAGATTCAAGGAATGATGTGCATATACAGTGTATACACTAGGGCACACAATTTTAGATTGGTCTATAAAAATGCAATAAAAATTTATATGTGATTGACTTTACCTGATATCTAGATTAAAGAAAAAATGTAATTAAATGAGATGGTAAGATATATTTACCTTCTATTTCTTGAGTTCTAAGCGAGATTAAGTCTATAAAATGTATATTTATACAGTTCGTGAGAAGGATGAGGAAATCCCAGTCTCACCTCCCATCCTCACTACATTCTACATATGGACTATCAAGAGCACCCTGAGCAGCTGCATCACTGCCTGGTATGAGAATTGGGAAATCACATGGGTGGCATGACTCTACAGCAGATAGTGAGGACAGCTGTGAAGATCATCAAGGTCTCTTTTTCCTCTATAGTAAAGATTTATACAACAAGCTTCATCAGCGCACACACACTACTCTATGCCCAACCCTTATATGCCATCTGGAAAAAGGTACCAAGGCATTCCGACCCTCCAGTTTCTTCCCATTTACATTAAATGCATTTGGTAAAAGTTTTTATCCAGAGTGACTTACAAATATTTAATTCATACAACTAAGCAGTTGGGGGTTGAGGGGCCTTGCTCAAGGGCCCAGCATTGGCAGCTTGGAGTGCTAAAATTTTACTCACGACCTTCTGATAAAAAGTCCAACATCTAAACCACTGAGCTACACATTAGATAAGAGGTGGGACTGATACACACAAATGTGTTTTAGCAGTAACTGTCATTTGCACTAATGCACTTTGTGTAGAACTGTTTGGTTTGATTAGTTTTGGTTCATCTAACTCTAATTTATGTTGCCACCTCCGTCCTGGAGGAACGTTGCTTCATTTCAGTGTGCAGTGTATCATGTATGGTAAATAGTTGACTTGACAATAAAGCTTAATGACTTGACTTGATCTGTTAGTAACCAGAGTATGCAGGAGGGGTGTCTTGCCCACAAACCATCCAATGTTTTGGATTGTCTTCTCCTTTCTATTGCTCTCTTTAGACGTCGCCGCAGCAGAACATCCGTTTTTGTATACCACCCTGTCTCTTTTTAACCATCCACCTGCCTCACCACATCCATTAACCTCCTCCTTGTCCTTCCTTGTTTCCTCCTGTCTGGGGACTCCATCCTTAACATTCTTCTACTGATATACCAAATGTCCATCTTCTGCACACGTCCAAACCATCTCAATCTCGTCTCCCCTCACCTCGTCTCCAAAACGTCCTACATGCGCTGTCGGTTTATTAAACTCATTTCTAATCGTGTCCATCATCGTCACTCCTAACAAAAACCTCCACATCTTCAGCTCTGCTACCTCCAGCTCCACTGTCTCTAAACCATACAACATTTCAGGTCTTACCACAGTCCTATTAACTTTCTCTTTCACTCTCACAGATACTTTTCTATCAGAAATCACTCCTGCTATCACTCTTCTCCACCCACTCTTTTCTTCACTTCTCTAACACACTCTCTATTACTTTTCACATTCGACCCCAGAGATTTATTTTATTTTACCTTTAATTCACCATCTCTTTGCAACCGCACCCCTCCACTGCCCTCCCTCTCATTCACACAGCAAATGACCAAAACTTTATAGATCCCGGCCTTGAATGAGTGCCTTTATATATATTTTTTATTTGGGAAAATTAAAAGCTGGATAAAACAAAATCGATTCTCAACCTTGGGCCTGAAACGCAAAGCAAAGGGCAAAAATGTTCAATGCAAACACAGAGGGCTTCTTTGGAGTCTCCAGTCTTTCTAAAAATCCGTTTGTAAATTCCGAATCGAAAATGGATTCATCAGTCGGCTGCCTGTGCTGCTGACAAGCATCGACTAAGCGATGCATTAAAGGTTTGATAAACATCGACCGTTATCGACGGGAGGTTTGCAGTTACCTTCAGGGAGACGCCGGGGAGAAACGTCCATGCCGACGTGAAATACGGCACTCTGCATTTTGTGTGCACAAGAGAGAGAGAGCGAGAGCGAAAGAGAGAAAGAGAGATGGATCGAGTGCAGACTAAAGAGATTTATCCACCCCCAGTGTGTGCCAGACATAACAGCAGGTCATTCACTCGTTTTCTCCCCCTCCTGCATGGAGCTGTTTGATTATGCCTGCTCGTAACTCATGCGCACTCTATCAAACCAACGGGCAGCATATTGAGATCTGATGTACAGAGGTAATTAGAGCACTTAATTGTTTTTATCGCTCGCTGCATGACTTGATGAAGCGGCTGCAGCTGCTCAGGGTACGTGTGCGTTTGGGTGTACGTGTGGGCATATGTTCCTGAACCCTGTACAGAAGTGTGCTGACCTCGGGGACCCTCGCTAGCTGTTAGGTTTACTTGGTGGTCACAGCACCATGTGTTTTCAGTAAGTTAGGCTGTAGTCATTTGAGTTCTAATGACGGAAAAGGACGTAACTATGTGTTCCGCCTGAAGATTAAATAATTCTGAGCTCATTAGAAAAACTTCCTGGTTCAGAATTATTTAATATTCAGAAATTCTGATATTAGTAATATTCTGAGAGGATGAGGACACGCCTCCTCTACTTGAAAAAAATGGCTTTGACTAAGACTTACACACACAGAGGCCACACCTCCTTTACTGAGACTGACATTTGCCGTGGCCACACCTTCTTCAATAAACCTACTGGTCGTTGAGGATAAACTTAGAGGCCACACCTCCTTTTTAAAGACTGGAAAACTTAGAGGCCACACCCCCTGAACTGAGACTGGAAAATTCATAGGCCACACCTTCTTCAGTGAGAGCAGAAAATTCATAGGCCACACCTTCTTTTTCTGAGAGCAGTAAACTCAAAGGCCACACCTCTAATAAGACAGGTAAACGTATAGGCCACACCTCCTTTACTGAGAGCCGTAAACTTTCATAAGATATTAAACTCACCTCTTTTTCTTCTTACATTTACATCGTCTTACATTTGAATAAAACACACCTTCAATTGAAATAGCTTTATCAGAGGCCCTGACGTCTTTAATTATATTGACTGACACAGAGGCCACACCCCCTCTCCTGCAACTAACTAACATAAGACATACTTCCTTTTGAGGCCACGCCTCCTTTCGGCTGACATTAGCACATTAGCACAAGCCAGTGATCATTCAGCAAGACATTAACAATAAGATAAATCTTGTTTGTAGGAATTTGATGAGGCTTATTCTTGAGGGGTGTGTGTGTGTGTGTGTGTGTGTGTGTGTGTGTGTGTGTGTGTGTTCATTACATCCATTAACACACACACACACACACACACACACACACACACACACACACACACATCATTTCACACTCTGCTGCCTGCAGTGACACTAATGGGGGTCACATTGAAGTGTGTGTGTGTGTGTGTGTGTGTGTGTGTGTGTGTGTGTGTGTGTGTGCGTGCGTGTGTGTGTGTGTGTCCTGTTATGATAATGAGTGTCTCTCTGACACTGACCCAGTCAATTCTATAGCCCAATACAACTCCGTTATTAATCTGCAGAACTCATCACATTCCACACTGTGTACACTCTCCGACCCCATGAGAGAGAGAGAGAAAAAGAGAGGGAGAATGAGAAGTTGTATATAGAGTAAAGGATGAGAAGAAGAAAGGGGAAGATGGGGTAATAATTGTGAGTGGCCAAAGAAAGAAAAAAAGTAGCAAGAAATATGGACATGCTGGAAAATAGGGAAGGAAGAAAAGAAGGAAAAGTAAAAGGTAGAGTTAAAAGAAAGAAGGGAAGAAAAAAATGGGAAGAAAAAAGGAGGAAGGAAAAGAAAGAGAAAAGGAATAAAGAACAAAAAGAAAGAGGAAAGAAAGGAAGGAAATGAAAAGAGGGACAGAAGGAAGAATTTAGAAGAGTAGATGAAAATAGGATAGAAGGAAATAAGTACAGAAAGTAATAAAAATTTTTTAGAGGGGTAAGAGTAAAAGAAAGAAAGAAAGAAAGAAAGAAAGAAAGAAAGAAAGAAAGAAAGAATTTTGAGAGAATGGAAGAACAGAAAGAAAGACAAAAGGAAGAAAAAGGGAAAAAGAAAGGAAGGAAAGAAAGAAAGAAAGAAAGAAAGAATTTTGAGAGAATGGAAGAACAGAAAGAAAGACAAAAGGAAGAAAAAGGGAAAAAGAAAGAAAGGAAGGAAAGAAAGAAAGAAAGAAAGAATTTTGAGAGAATGGAAGAACAGAAAGAAAGACAAAAGGAAGAAAAAGGGAAAAAGAAAGAAAGAAAGAAAGAAAGAAAGAAAGAAAAGGAAAAAAATGGAAGGAAACAAAGGAAAGAAGAACAGAGGAAAGGAATGGAAAGAAAATGAAAGGAGAAAAGTAAAGAAAAAAAGAAGAAAAGAAAAAAAGGAGAAGAAAATAAAGTTGGCACTTAGAGTCTGATATTCACTCAGTCTTTTTGTAAAACTTGAATCTGGTACGATATTAACGTCATGTTGGGTTCAGTGCACCTGCAGAGAACCAGGAATGGGATGAAACTAAATGGAGAGTGAGAGAATGTAAAAGAAAGAGTGAGAGATTCTAGTAGGAGAACATCTAGACTTTAAAATTCCTGTACATCAGATTCTTCTCTCTTTTTTTCCAGTGTGTGTTTCAGTAACACTGTCCCTACTGTACCGTCTTACAAAAGGATTCCCAGAATATTCTCTTGAGTTTATAAATATTTAAAGGAACTGGAAAACTCAGTTGCAGAGTTCCATGGTAGAACTTTAAGTTTGAACTTACAGCCATAAAATCCTGAAGAACCTTCAGCAGGTGTGTATTTATACATTTCACAGCAGGAATTTTCACTAAGGTGAAGGTGCATTGAGACCCTGGGGACACCTCAAAGCTGTGGAGTTCCACTTGCTCTCTCCGGCTTCCTACAGGTTTCTTCTGGGTTCTCTGGTTTTCTCTCACCTCCCAAAAACACGCCATTAGGCTCAGAATATGTGTGTATAAGTGTGTGTGAGTGGGTGAACGAGTGTGTTCTCGCCTCTGCCGGGATCAAGTGCTTATAGAAGATGAGTGAATTGAGAGTTGATGGTAAAAATGCTTAGTGTGGAGTAACAGAGAGAAGAAGTGTGGAGAGAAAGATCCAGGAAAAAAAAAATAAATCAAAAAGGGAGAGAATAAAGAATGCAATGAGAAAAAAGATTTCCTGTATGTGGCTTTCTGTCTTTCTTTCTTTCTTTCTTTCTTTCTTTCTTTCTTTTTAGTTTATTTGTAGTTTCTTTCTTTTTTTCTTTCTTTCTATTTTTTAAACTTGCATTTCCTTCTTTCTGTTTTTCTTTCTTTCTTTCTTTCTTTCTTTCTTTCTTTATTATTTTTATTTTTTTCTTACTTTATTTATTTGTATTTAGTTTATTTGTAGTCTTTCTTTCTTTCTTTCTTTCTTTCTTTCTTTCCTACTTTCTTTCTTTCTTTATTTATTATTTAAATTTTTTTATTTATTTGTATTTAGTTTATTTGTAGTTTCTTTCTTTCCTTCTATTTTTTAATTTGCATTCAATTTCAATTTTTTCTTTCTTTCTTTCTTTTTTTTTTCATTCTTTTTTTAATTTGCATTTCATTTCAATTTGAGTTGATGGTAAAAATGCTTAGTGTGGAGTAACAGAGAGAAGAAGTGTGGAGAGAAAGATCCAGGAAAAAAAAAATAAATCAAAAAGGGAGAGAATAAAGAATGCAATGAGAAAAAAGATTTCCTGTATGTGGCTTTCTGTCTTTCTTTCTTTCTTTCTTTCTTTCTTTCTTTCTTTTTAGTTTATTTGTAGTTTCTTTCTTTCTTTCTATTTTTGAATTTGCATTCAATTTAAATTTTTTCTTTCTTTCTTTCTTTCTTTCTTTTTTAATTTGCATTTCATTTCAATTTCTTCTTTCCTCCTTTTTTTTCTTTGCTTTCTTTCTTTCTCGGTGTGTGTATGTGTGTGTATGTGTGTGTGTGTGTGTGTGTGTGTGTGTGTGTGTGTTCCCCACACTAAATCCACAGATAATTACACTACAATATGTATTACATCTGTTCATTTGATTATAATCATAGGATCCTGACTGTCCCACATCTCATCTAGATCTTTATAATCTCTGTCTGTCTCAGAGTCTCTGTGTCCCACATTCTAACAGCTTCTCTGTACAGACCCTGAGCTCCTGCGTCAGCAGATTTCACCTTAACTGTATTATACCTTACTATAAAACTTGTGAGTGGTGTCAGGTGTCTCACAGAGCGCTCACGTCTTCACACAGTGTGCGTACGTGTGCAGCTTTGGAGACTAAGAGAGCTCTGAAAGCTCAGGGTTAAGGGTCTGGAGCTTGAACTTGACCTCAGCACTTTCCAATCATCAGCTCGGAGCATTAAACACACATCTGCTCTTTACAGTGGAGAAAGCCAGAGCAGAACGCTGGCACCTGAGTGGATAGTAATAATACACAAGCAGGATCATTACAGGATGCTAGAAGAGGGAAAGAAAAGAAAAGAAAAGAAAAGTAAACAAAACAAACCAAAAAAAAAAAAGAGAAAAGAAACAACAGAATAACCTCCTACCCCTATTAGCAGCCAAACGAGATGATAATGTTGGAGGCAAAAAAAAAATGCTGTTTTCTTAATTTTTAATAAAAAAAAGCAAAAGAAGAAAGAAAGGAAGGAGGGAAAACAAACAAAGACGGAAAGTTTGCATTCAGAGACACAGACATTCACTTAGAAAAAAAAAAACAGGTTGGGGTTTAAAAAAAAAAAAAATGAAAACCTACAAAAAAAAAAGGAGGCAAAAATTAAGAAAAACAAAACAAAAAAGTGTTAGCAATAAAACCAAAAGAAGAAACAAAGGAAGGAGGGAAAACAAACAAAGAAGAAAAGCTAGCATTCAGAGAGACATTCACTTAGAAAAAAAAAAAAATCTGGTTAGGGTTTAAAAAAAAATAATTAAATAGCTGCAAAAAAAGGAGGCAAAACTAAAGAAAACACGTGTTGGTAACATTAAAGTAGTAAATAAAAAAAACAATGATATTATATAATTAATATAGAAAACACTTAATCCATTACTTCCAGTCACTCCTGCCAATTTCCACACACAAACAGTGATCAGATTTCATCATTTAAAGATGTTTGTGTGCAAGCTGGGTGAAGGTCAGACTAGCTTCTACCAGCCTTGATGGTTAAAAGAAAAAATAAGGAGCATATGTGAGAGAGAGGGAAAGAGAGAGAGAGAGAGAGAGAGAGAGAGAGAGAGAGAGAGAGAGAGAAAGAGCAAGAGAAAGCTGACCAAATATGAAGTGTTCATCAGACAAAGCCTTAGTGCAGGCGCAAAGACGAGAAAGTGGAGGCCATAATGGATCTGCTCTGTTTCTGTCTCTTTTTCGCTGCTCTTTTTTCTGTTCTCAATGGCTGAAAAACTGCGAGAGGAAAAAAAAAAGAAAAGAAAAGAAACCCTGTGTGCACAGCATTACATGTTCTAACAATTACTTTGCTTTTGTGCTAAAGCTACGAGGCTAGTGCTAGCCTACATATAAACAAATAAATGTTAGGTTTTAAAAAGGATGAACATAATCGCTTCTTATATACAAGCTTGAACTTGATGTTTAGACCACGCCCCCTTTCAGAGCCACGTGCTAATTTGACGTCTGTTTTAGCGCTGCTATTTTGTTAGAATGCTATAAATGGTAGTGTGTCGTAACATGCCAGAAGCTGTGTGTTAGAGTTAGTTTGAATTTAGTTAATGACTCAACATGGTTTCAGACGAGTGTGTGGTCATTTTAAAACCGTTAGCATTCCCACTTTCCTGTTTGCTACATTTGGAACTTAGCTTCAGTGCAAAACTACAAATGAACATCATTAAACCCATAAACTAAACATGTTCTGACTGAATCGATGCTAAAATTAGATATAATTATGGTTTATAGCCGCAAATAAAAGGTGGTTTATTAAGAGCAAAGGTTAAAATTAATCAACTCCCAAATTTAATTTAATTCCATTCATTTTTATTTGTAGAGCATTTTTAACAATGGACATCAAAGCAGCTTCAAAGAGATAAAAGAGCCTATAAAGTTGTATAAAAGAATGTTTGAATGAGAAGAAGTCTATTTGTCTAAAGTTTATTTTTTTTATATTATAATATTATTTAATAATTGTTCATTATAATTTTATAAAATACTCACAAACTTCAAAATAATATTTTTTTATCTTTTATTTATTTATAGGATACATTATTTCAAAAAATAAAAATAAATGTGTATATATTAAATTGTTTAAAAAACAAGCTAATCTTCATACACATTTAATTAAAGATTTTTTTCTCGATGTTTTTTTTATTTATTTTATTTTAATCTTATATTAAGTGACATTTTCTGTATTTTATTTATTACCTGTTCATTACTCACTAAAATATCATGCTTCAATAATAAAGACTAAAAATATCCAACCAGCTACAACCAGCTTTTAAATCTTTAGTATAATCATCAATCGTCCGAGAACGATACCATAAATCATTTCTATATCGCTCGATATTTATTCATATATTAAATCAAATCACACAATTATTATTTGAGCATGTCCATATGTCCATTGACTTCCAAAAGTGTCCATCAAATGTCCATTGTGTATGTTTTACGCACATTCTGTCAGAAAAAAATCTAAACCAAGTTCAATTCTACATACTTCTATAACTAGTGTATTATTAGTACATTTTAATAAACAAAATAAAAACATTTTATTTACAGACTAACATGTTGTACTTATCTGTGAATCCTCTGTGATCTGGATTTGGAGATTCAGATTTTCCGGATGTCCGAAACCCTGTTTAGCTTTTAATGCATACGGAGAGCAGTGTATTAACAATTGCTCGCGTTCCGCCCGAAGGAGCCGTGAATGTGGTCGTTTATTTACCCGGTCGAATTGCTTTCCTTTATCTATTGGTGATTAGAACAAGTGGAGGCATCAAGTCTATGCTCCCGAGTGCAGCTATTATGCAGCCGGATGTGTTTCAGGGACGTATGTTTATCATTGCACTGTGGTGAAAACAGCTTTACACCGACATCTATAAGAAAGTCATTGGTAATATAATAACGATTGTGTAAAACCAATGTTGTTCTGGCTTTAGAAAAATCATAGTCATTGCAGGAAACCGGGAAATATTTCAACAGACTGCTGTCTTCCTCTCTTTCTGCTTGGTGTTAGTGACGGATCGATCATGAAGGAGTCTGATGTGAATCAGAAGAACGAGTCGTCTCAGAAGAATCAGAAGAACGAGTGTTCATTTATTTTGTACTGGACGTGCATAAGCAAAGCATCGCAAAATGTCTGTGGGTTATGTTAACAGAATTTTCCTGAGATTCCTTGACTCGTGACTCCCATATGCAATAGATCAGGGTTTTTTATTGTTATAATAATTATGGGAGTCACGTGACAAAAGACCTAAAGACACAGACCCCCAAAAAATTAGAAGTGAAGCTACTCATTCTGTTAATCATTATTATTTTCATTATTGGGACTCTAGTCAAAGATCGTGTATGTGGACATTTTTGAGGATCTGTGTATTTATTCTTTTCTTTCTGATCAAAATAACTTTGAGTCATGTTTTTTCTGCAGAAGATTTGTTAATTCTGATCCGATCTCCTCATCACTTCTTTGTTTTTTGTTTTTTTAATACTCTATATTTAGAGCAAAGTGTAAAAGCTGGACAAACTTCACACTAAAGCTCTGCTGCATCGCTCTGTTTAGTTGAACAGGAAGTGATTTCTGCTGATTGCATTGTGGGAAATGTAGGAGGTTATATCTGGCTCTGATCTGATCATCCCTCCATTTGTTTATCGCTTCATGTTTAACCCTTTGTATGATGGGAAATTTAAAAGCCTTGGGGGTCTCGTTATTACCGTCGCAAAGAAATACTCTCATATCGCGTTTTCCAGTAAACGCGGTATTGCCGGTAAAAAGGTTAAACTTGAAAAAGAGTGTGCATGTGAAAGAGTATAGCAACCCCATAAGAACTGCTTCTTCTAAACCAAACCTTTCTGCAAATCACACTTGATCTCTACTGTGGTGTCAAAACAGCAACCTTTGAGCTGGATCTTCATCTTCAGGAAGAGGGCGAATTCTGCAGGAGCCAAATCTGGCGAGTCTTCCTGATCTCTCCAGGTCGTCTTCCAGTGATGTTTATCCGCCCTTGAAGCGTCACTCAAAACACTTGGTTGCAGCATCGCTGTATGTGAAACATCTCTGTGGCAGATTTGCTCCGTCAAATGCACAATTTCACATTCGCTCTAATGTGATGAAATCGCAGACGTTGTAACTCCCGTGTGTCAGAATAGCACCGGGTTGCACCATTATCAAACTTTTTAATACCTCATCATATAGTAGAAGATAATACAGTAGCTTGCAAATCTCAAAACCTGGGAATATAGAACCACTAGAATATAGAACCCGTTTCTGGTATCTTGGGAATAGGAAACCCTTAAACAGGGAGTCTGGATATTTAGCGCACTTAGAACATAGGACCCTTACTGTACTAGATTATAGTCTGGGGACTATAGTTGCGTAGTCAGGAGGTTAGGACCTAGGAATGAAAGAGCCTGGAAGCATATGGTGAACATATAGGAACTTATATCTCTGGCTGGTGTTCATAATGTAGTATTTAGAAATATAATGCTGTTCCCTAAATACAAATATGAGACATTGACTTTCTCTACCTTAAATTTGACCCCTGCGATCTTTGGATAGTACTGCCTTGTTGGTGCATTAGATAAGGTTAGCAACTTAGCTAGTCGAGGGTTCTGGAGGCTTGTTTAGATAATAACCTAGCCACCTTTCAATAGTATTTTATACCCAGGATGCAAATAAGTCATTGTTTTTAGACTCTGGTTACAAGGCTATATTTTTCCCAGTCTTTCCCCTTCTTTATTTTCCCACTAATTCTAATCTGGAACCATATTCATTTCTGCTTTCACTCCTTTTTTTTCCCCTCTCTCTCGCTCTCTCTCTCTCTCTTTCTCTCCACTTAACTGCCGTCTGTGTGTCTCAACATGGCTAAACCTGTGAAGCAGAACCGGCTTCATTATAATTGGGCTTGGCATATCAGGTCACAATTATCAACGCCGGCTTATTCAGCTTTTAATTGCCTCATTTAATTTGTTCACATTTGGCGCGGAGTAACAGCAACCTGCTGCAGTTGAAACCGATTAGCTCCAAGGACGTGTTCGCCGAGACAGGCCTTATCAACATGTCGCCCTCCTCTCCTTCACCTCCATTGTTCTAGCAGCGCTAGCCTATAATGAACGGACGGAGAAAGAAATCTAGCTTCACTTCATGGACAAAAGTATCACGATATTTCCAGCTATATGTGGCTTTTTATTCAACTCTCACCATAAAGTAAGAGGCACACAATTGTAAAGGATGTTGTAGCAACCACTTTACTTAAACTAGGAGAACCAAACCTGTTCCAGCATCACAGTGTAAGCCAGCTCCATGAAGATGTGCTCCATGAAGATGTGCTTTACATGATTCGGAGTAGAAGATCTCCTGCTTTAGAGTTCTGAACTCAACCCTATTAAATACCCTTGAGATGAATCGAAACACTGATTGTACCCCAGGCCTTCTCACCTCACCCACATCAGTACCCGACTTTATCTCCATATCTATTAGAAGATTTTCCCAGAAGAGTTTAGGAAAATTGAACAGCAAATTGGGACTATAGCGTCCCCCTGGCAAGCCTTTATAGAAAAAACTTCTTACTTACCACCAGTAATACATCAGCGGTGTTTTCTTGTGTTCTGTGTGGAGGTTTAAATGCTATAGTTATAGCTCACGCTGATAAAAATGTGTAAAATATTACAGGCAGTCCAAAGAGCCCTGTGTGTGGATGTGTGGGTCACTTGTTGCATCCTCGTTTGGAGTGCTGGACTCATTAATTGTGATGATGTCGCGGCCGGTTCATGGCCGTCAGCCAGCGAGCGAGGGTTAGCCGAGAGAGGCTCGTTTATCCATTTATTCATCAGCTTATTTATTGGGAAATTAAAATGCTTTATAGTGGTGCTCAGAGACCAGCACAACAAAGTGCTTATTACTTTCACCTTACGTTCAAGGAGACAGATGAATAATCTGTTATACATATACCGTCCTTTAGATTGATGCCTCTCTCTTTAGCTGGAAAACGTGTTTGATATCACAGCGCTGTTAATTTAATTCAGTGTTTTTGTTTTCATTATTGCTTTCATGGTAACAATTCCTCCCCCTGAGACTTTATAGCATGCTGTTATATATATAAACTTTCTTTCGGCTTCTCCCATTAGGGGGCGCCACAGCGGATCCTCCACATGTTTGATTTGGCACGTTTTTAGGATGGATGCACTTCCTAACGCAACCCTCCCTATTTATCTGGGCTTGGGACCGGCACTAAGAGTGGCCAGGGTTGGTTCCCTGACCGGGGATTGAACCCGGGCCGCAGCGGTGAGACGCCGCATCCTAAGGGCCTTGCTAAAAAGTCTGGGATTTCAATTCACAATGTCTTCTACCACTTCTCAGTTACTTCACATGCACTGTAGTTGATCTTTTTCCTGGCACAGCCCTCCATGTCGCGTTTCCTATCAAAAACAAATGAACAACATGAAGTGCTACTGCATATTACTGTAAGCTACAAAAAATTTCTCTCAATGTTTATATAGAAAACTGTTTATCACAACATGTCAGATACCATACATGTGAACGAGATGAACAGTTTGAACAATGCTGACCTGGTAATTATAAGTTTTTTTATTGTTAGTAAGGCTAAACTGTTGATTCTTTTATTGCTAGCGAAATTAGCTTTCTGACTAGTTTTCAGAGTAAAAACCAAGCCAAACTGACACAATGAAATGATATTGTATTATTAATAAATATTTTGAACTAAATATTTGGAAATATTTAGATTAAGGTCAAAGGAGTTAATCTCGAACTTTCTGGTTCATGACGTATTGACTGATTTTGTGTAAATTGCGCGACTTTTGTTGTTCACCGCATCGGTTTTAATGTTGTTTTAGTGTTGTGGTGACTAGCACTTTCCTTTTCTTTTTTGATCGGATCTTACGCAAATCCTTCGGAGCGTTTCCTTGTTGAGCCACGGGCCCTTAACGAGGCCTGAGCGAGCACATAGCATGCCGAGAGATGAGAGCGAGAGCCTGTAGGAGCTTTCACCCCCAAGGAGATTTTCACAAAGGAGCCATGCTGGAGTGAATAATTGATGGAGGAGAGCCGGGTTCGAGGCGCCGTGTTAGATGTAGCTGGGTGAAGACAGCAGATGGAGGGAAACTGGGCCGAGATCAGAATCATTAACACGGAGCGGCACGACAGCCGGGATTCCTCCCTCTCGCTTTAGCGCTGGACGTTTCCAGGGGAGAACACACTCACTGTTTGATTTCTCATTCTCTCTCCCTCTCTCCCTCTCATACACACAATCTCCCATTCAGTCTCAACCTCGCTCATTCGCACTTGATCTAAGCCCCCTCCGTTACTTTCTCTCGCTCCCTCGCACATTTGATCTCTCTTGTTCCATGATTCACCACTCCATCTAATCATCACATATCTCCCTCTTCATGTGTTTCTTTTTACATTCTTTTTAAATCCTTAATTCTGTTGTTCTTTTGATATTTTTTTCATCTCTATCCATCGCCCTCCACTGCTGCCACTTCCAATCCTTGCACGTGACACCATCGTGCTCCCATGTGACCTCTGCCTGCTATCTCTATCTGTATTCATATCTGTTCAGAAAACGTGTTCTTTCCCAATAATGCATTCATAAGCTGCCATTTACAATTTAAAAATCGGAAACAAATCGATTCCTCTGACAAATTCAATCGCTAGCGCCACACCACAAGCTTCGTGTCGGTGCGAATTCAAAATGAGGCGTACTCAATAACACACAGCTTTGCGCCGAATCCCGTCTTAATTCAGCAGCGTCTCGGGAGAATTCTCTCTGCGCTGTCATGCGCACGCTTTTGTGCACTTTTTCCCGACCCTCATCGATCCACACTTGTCTTTTTTCCGAAAGGACCTGCGCTCCTCATCGATCTCTTTTATTATCATCGACGAATGCCTGCACTCGTCCAGAAGTCACAGGTCAAACCTACAGGTCAAAGATCACCCTTGTGCTTTACTCCCCAAAGAGTTGTTTATTTTCATCCTCGTTCCGGCAGATCTGCATGTTTTGCCCGGCGTCTTTGCGAGCTCCCACCATCCCCATTTGCATTCGCCGCTCCCCAGCGTGCCTCTGCGCCGCCGCTGCTTTAAACACGCTCCCAGACGCACTTATTTCTGCGCAATGGCTCGTTTGGGAAACTTAGTTAATTAGTGTGTGCACACTTGTTTCGCTGCGTAATGGAATCTCAAGGCGCCGACAGTCACGAGTCATGCCGTCATGTCCTCTGTTTATCCCTCCTCTTTTCTCTTTCTTCATCCTCCAAGCTGGCCTTGTTCTACCATGAGAGACAGAGAGCTGGTGCTCTTGCCTCAAGGCACCTTCGTCTTTAGGAGTCCCGGTGTGTCTCGCTTTGAAGTTGCGAAGGAGGACTGTGATTTATGAGGAAATTTGGTAGAATAGCGGCACACTTGATAGGAATGATCAAAGGGCCCCGATCGTGGCACTTTTGTAGCAGATTGTAGACAGCACATCTGTAGTTTCATTGTTTTCCTTGGACAAATGTGTGCCTTTAAGGTGCTTTTATGGTGCCCAGGTGCACAATGTACATCAACAAGACACCGATAGTGATCTGAAAACATTGAGTATTAGCGAATATGTGAACTCCACACATGACTCCATAAACCTGTACCATTCCATTAAAGACTTGTTAAAACTTTTACCAACCAGGCATAACATCGAAATGTAAATCGGTAAATCTTCTTCGTCTTCTTTCGGTTTCTCCCGTTAGGGGTCACAACAGCGGATCATCCGTCTCCATACCCCCCTGTCCTCTACATCTGCCTCTTTCACACCAACTACCTGCATGTCTTCCCTCACCACATCCATAAACCTCCTCCTTGGTCTTTCTCTTTTCCTTCTTCCTGGTGGCTCCATCCTCAGCATTCTTCTTCCGATATACCCCATGTCCCTCCTCTGCACATGTCCAAACCATTTCAAACTCACCTCCTTCACCTTGTCTCCAAAACGTCCTACATGCGCTGTCCCTCTAATAAACCTGTTTCCAATCCTCTCTATCCTTTCAACTCCCGACAAAAACCTCAACATCTTCAGCTCTGCTACCTCCAGCTCCGCTCCTTCTCTGTTATCTACTCAATGCCACTGTCTCTAAACCATACAACATCACGGGTCTCAAGTCCTATTTGCGTTGATTTGAGCGAGTTTGACAAGGGCCAAATTGTGACAGCTAGACGTCTGGGTCAGAGCATCTCCAAAACTGCAGCTCTTGTGGGCGGTCTGCAGTGATCAGTATCTATCAAACGTTGTCCAAGGAAGGAACAGTGGTGAACCAGGGACAGGGTTGTGGGCAGCCGAGGCTCATTGATGCACGTCGGGAAGAACTGTTTTAGCATCAAAAGGGGACCCAATATTAGGCAGGTGTTCATAATGTCATGCCTGATCGGTGGCCATGAATTTATGCAAAATCAGTGTATATGATTGAAAAAAGATAATAAAAAGCAAAGGTTTCTTTCATTCCAGTGCTTTAAAAATATAAATTTTAACAACATTTGATCCACTTTAACAAAAGAGCAAGATAATTACCTCATTACTCCAAGCAGACAAATTAAAAGAGCAAAATACACTTAACATCGTAGTATAGTGACTAAATATCTCTTCACCCCACAGGTTAAGGCCTGGCCATAAAGGTGCCTGTGGTACTGCTGCGAACAGCATATCGATAGGTCCTGAATGACTCGTTCATTGATCAGTGGGCACGCCAAGCCTAATTTATGCCCCTTCCCCGCCTGTTCATCCTAGCCAGAGCACCAGGGTGTGAAATTCAAATTATTATTACAGCCAACCAATTCCATTAGGAGCGGAAAGGATGCACAGTGCTGGGTGATATTGGCTCCGTTCCTGGCGAAGGGTGAAAGCTTGCCCTTTTGCAGCCCACACAGCAGGAGTTATTACCCTGGTTTATCACCCTTCGCCCTGCCTCCTTCATCCTGCCGCCGTTGTCATGCCAGATAGAGTGGCTGCGCTAAGCATCAGTGCCCCTAGAGGTCAGGCAATAAGAAGCCGAGTACCCAGACTGTCAAGCTGTCTCAAGACGTCAAAACTGCCCTCTTTATTGACTGGTATTAGAAGAGTTTGATTATCAGCCATGCAATGCAGTTTTCAGAAAGAATTTGTAGGAAAAAGTCAATCCAATCGATGATGCTTGGATGGATGTGTGTTTTGTGGGTGGGGTGGGGGTGAGTGGGGTAGTGTGGCAATGAAAATGAAGACATTTAATCCCTGATTTAAAAAAAATCTTATGCTAAAGCTTTATGCTAGACAACATGGAAATCATTAGACATGTATTTTCTTTCTTTTCTAATGCCACCTTTTTCAAGTCAAATAAAACAATGAAACAGAAAATTCATTGTGGATTATTAGGCCCATTTCTTTTAACCGTTTTAAGATAAACTCAATTGTGGAAATTAGAGCTAGACGAATGTTTTACACAAGACGATAACTCGAATTGCAAAAAGTCAGCATTGTTCCATTACAAAATCTGATTGGCTAAAAGTTCTCGATATATTTCACAAATCACCATCTTATAGAAATGTAGGAACTTGTTATAGCAAAATAGTTTAGAGACATGCAGTAATTAGAATGTGAATAAAATCAGGATACTAGTAGCAGCTTTACAGTTTGTTTATAAAAACTCGTTTTGAGTTTTTTTTTTTGATCTTACGTATCATTGTTTAATGCTCCTTGTGTACATACAGTTACATACTACTGTGCTTTTAAATGTGTCACATGAACTTTACAGGTTCTTTCTTTGTATATCTCAGTGATGTCAGGAAGCTGGGGTCAGTTATGATACAGCACCTTTGAAGATCTGTGGATTTATGCTCCTTGCTCAAGGGGCCCAATAGTGGCAGCTTTCGGGGCTTGGACCCCTGACCTTCCAATTAGTTAACCAGTGGTTACCACCTTCACCCACTGTCTATTATGTTAAGAAAATGTTAAGGAGTATAATTAAGGAAAACTTTGTACTTTTTCCTACTCCAAATATAATAATTTTAAAGTAATTTGCCTTAGAATTCATTTGTACTATGATTTGATGGTTCATGTTATTGTTGGATTTTTAGTTTGGAGATTTGGTCTGTGGTTCAACTGTGGCATGACTAAACTCTGATATCAATAAACCATATGGACACAAGTTTGTGGAATACATTTTTGTGCATGTTTTAGAGCATTCCATTCCAAATCTGATGTTATAATAACTTCCATTTTTCTGGGAAGAGTCTCCACTAGATTTTGAAGTGTACTTGTGGCAGTTTGTGTTTATTGGGCCACAAGGGTTCTATTAAAGGCAGGAACTTATGTAGGTAAAGTGGGGCAGAGTTTCAAGTCATCCCATCAGGGTTGAGGTCAGAGCTCTCTAGCAGGCCACTCAAGAGCTTTCATTTTATCCTATATATAGGCCGTGAGATTTACCAGTGTTTTCCATGTCATCCAGTTTGGACCATGGTTACTTTACGTTTACATCTGGATACAGATTAATATCTGCAAACAGATGTGATGCGGTAAACTAATGCTTAGCCACTGACCACCTGATGAGAATCATATGCCTAATTTCAACACTGGCATAAGATTTTAAACAGATTACACTTCAGTTTAAATGGGTAATAAACAGAGAAAGAGAGACGCTTTGTGGAATGAGAGATTGAGCAGACATTAAAACCAAGCTGTGCAGGACAAATTAAGTGCCGGTCATTGAGCAGAGAGAGTAATTTACTTCCTTGGCCTTGGATCAGAATTAATTAAGATTGCATGGCCAGAGATGTGGAGAAAACAAAGTGGACTGATTTAACCAAGGTTGGTGTGAGCTAATGGAGAATCAATAGGAACTAAAAAGGATGGCTGCTTTCTACTCCACCTCCTCTCTTTACTATTTCTCTTTGTGTTGCTTCTTGTAAACCCCGACCCCTATAGAGTTCTACTGCGGCCATCTGCAGCCCAGTGGGTCTCTGGAAGGGTTTTTTGATGGAAATACTGGCATGCAAAACAATTTTAGGACAAATAATCTAAACATCTTTTTCTACCAAATGTCCAGCTTTCGATTTCTAATAGCAACTCATTTATGGTCTGCAGTGGATTTTCAGATTATGGCATGAATCTTCTGCGCTCTATTTGCCTTCACATCATGGCTTTATCAATTAATGTTACATTCTGTCACAGTCTCAACTTCATTTACATGAAGTGCTTTGTCCTCGTTAGAGCTGTGATTTACTCGAGGCCAAAACTTGTTCACACCTAAATGAAATTTAGAGTAACTAGTCTACAACCTAGAGGTGGAAGGAAACTGGAGAACATGGGACTAGTCCAGAAAATGGACCAGGATCAGACAAACCAAGGTCAGGATCAAAATAGGAGTCCTTAATTTGTTAGGTGTAGAACTATCCCCTGGTCTATTGTGCTGCATCAAACAAAATGTAATGAGTATTTTTGGTTTTATCATTTAATATACTAATAAAGACACCACCCGCCATAATTTAAACAATTTGCAGCTTTTCACTTAACTTGGCTTTGTTGTGGTGCACAATCATGAGATCACGTTGGATAGGCAGAGGGTGATAATTGGATTAAAGGTTATAAAAGTCTGCAGTTTTTATTGAATTTCAATAGTTTTATTGTTGGGGCTACATTGACATTTTTATATACTTGGATTCAGTTCATGCAAGCAATTGGTCCAGTTTGCAGATATCTTGCCGTGCTTGATGTTTGGTTATTCTGGGTCAGTGTTTTGGTACAGAAATTCGACTAGCTTCTGGCCTCTCGGAAAAACATTCATATTTTTCTTACAATTTTATAATTTCCCCATTTTAACCTACTAGCCAGCTCATTCCCATCACTCAACAGTCACACACTATTGCGGGTTAAGGCTAACATGTGCTTCCTCTGAGTCTTGTGTAGCCTACCACCACATCTTTCAAGTGGCTCCCTATGATACGCCAGCTGAGCACTTGGGTTATTTTACACCCATGAGCTCACAGATGCTAGTGTTTTTCTAATTGAAAGACAAAAAGGAAAATACCATTTTTACCACCCAGAGAGCTCAGCCAGTTTTTTTTCTTCCTGGACTCTAAGCTATGTATGGCTTTGGCATTGTCTAAATTCAGACTCACAATCTCCCTTTGGGGAACTATTTAAACCAGGCTTCAGGTGATGGCTTCATGATTAAATGCATTGTTGTGAGTTCTTTGCGTGTTTTATGCTTTTTATATGAAACAGAAGACCCATTTCATGTAGGATCCACTTAGGCTACGTCTACACCAATCTGGAGGAATTGGAAAGTGGCATTTTTGTCTAAAAATGCTTCCCATTCACATTTTTAAACAAAAGTTGCTCATCCACACCGAAACGTCGGAAAATGCTAAATTGTAAGACGCTTTGACTCGCGTCATTTCTGCCTGACATTTATTCACTTCATTGATGGTAATGATTAAAAATGCGTTATAGTTTTCAAATGTTTGTACAGTCCAAGGCATTTTTAAAAAGCTTCTTTTTTTGTTGTCTCAGGCTAAATCAGAGTGAAAAAATGTGCATTATTAATTAATTATAAATTAATCATTAATTGAATTAATAAAAAAAAACATTAATAAATCTATTCAAGTGATTTCCTGTGTAGGTAATTTTTTCAAGCAACTGATAGGTTTGGCATAAAAAAAAATAATAATAATGTGACCTGTTTGGTAGCCCAGTGGTTTAATTAAGGGTCTGGGTTTCTGATCGGAAAGTTGAGGGTTCAAGCCCCGGTCTTGCTAAGCTGCCCCTATCAAAGCCCTTGACCAAAGCCCTAAATCCTCTGTGCTCCTGGGGTACTGTAACATAGCTGACCCCAGCTTGCTAACACGCTAAGATATGTAAAGTAAGACTTTTACTGTGCAGGAAAAAGCACATGTGACCAGGATAAAGCACCTTTCTTTCTTAATCAACATTATTAAAGCACACAGGCTACAATGTACACCACAATATTAGGATCAGTTAAGATGCACTATATCTGCCTAAATGTGCCTCCAGAAGTGGGTCGAGTGATACTTAGATACTGACTTGGGTACATTTAAACTTGCAGCTTTATGTCTAAAATCTCTATCCAGATATCATGTTAATGCTCAGGATGGATAAAAGTAGCTAGCGTAAACGGCATCTCAGTGTTATTCTACTACATGCTAGAGTACTCATCTGTGTTTTTCTGTCTTGCACATCTTATCTGCTCACTCGTTCATCACTGTGACAGCAGATCCAATACACAGATGATGGAATATTAACTTTAGCCTGAGTCAATACACACAATGGCTATGATCTATGGCCTCCCAGAAAAGGAGGTGTGGCCTCTGGACCTGTCTGTTCCCTTTGGGTCTGTCAAATAAAGAAGTTGCTACCCTGTGCCTGTGTTTATTTCCAGTGAAGAAGGCATAGATTCTGTGCCTGTCTGCCCCAGTGAAGGAGATGTAGCCTCTGTATTTGTCAGATACAGAGACACCTTGGCCTTGGTACTGTTCAATCCCAGTAACAATGGCATATCCTCACTACCCAATAAAGGAGGTGAAGCTTTAAAACCTGTCATAAATACATTACTTCTCTACCATCCAGTGCTGGGAAAATAGGCATGGCCTCTTTACCTTTTTGTGCAAGTACAAAGCCGCTGAGGCTGTCAGACCTAGGAACAAAGATGTGGGCTCCCAACCTTCCATTGCTCCTCAAGTAGAGTAGATGTGGCTTGTCTGGCTTTCTTCTGATGCAAGAGTTATAGCCACAGTTCCTCAAGGGCCATGTGAAGATAAGTAGACCCTTAGTGCATTTCAATCCCATTGAACAAGTTGCGCCATTCCTACCTTCCAGCGAGACTAAAGTAAGCATGGGGTCAGTATCCTCCAGTGCTAGTAAAGAAGGCACTGAAAAACAGGCCTCTAGAGACAAAAGTAGAAGTGCAGGGGATTATTTATTGCTGTGAAAGTGCATAACTGATAGACTCAAGCCATGGGTGTTTTTTTTTTGTTGTTGTTGTTATTGCATTAAATTTGTAATGGTGTCCCTGTCAGGGATCTACCTGCCACGCCCTCTTTGATGGCTCTTTATGCCTCTGCTCTCCCTAGAGCTAAAGGTTTAATGACGCACACCTGGAGCTCATCATCACTTATGCCTCCACTCTCTCTGGAGCTCCAGGCATAATCATGCTTACCTGGGGTTCATCAGCACTCCACCCTGCTTCTATATAAGCTCCTCATTCATTCCCAATCCCTATTCGTTATTGTTTATGTTAGACTTCCCATACTGCATGGTTTTGCGGTCCGGTGTTCATACAGGACTTCTCTCATCCGTTTCATTAGGACTCCAGAATCCCGTACCGGCTGCGCTTCCCCTCCCTGTGCATCTCAGGTCAGCTACGCTTCTCCCAATGCGCTACTCGGACTATCCCTCTCAACCGAAGGACTGCCGTGTGCATGTGTGTGTGTGTGTGTTTATCTCTCTCTCACGCATGCCATTAAAACCCAAGCGAGCTGTACTCCAGCTTCTGCCTTTTGTTTCGCTCACACCCTGACAGTCCCTTTAAAACCTAATTAAAAACAAGTAGTTTAAGATTTCCTTGATCTCCTTGACCTTTTGGAACTACACTAGAATCCACCACCCTGCCCCCTGCTGTTATAAAAAGTATTTAACATTTATTTTTTGCTTTTACTTGAGTAGATTATTTAGATGACTTAAAGTACTACTATTTGAGTAGAATATTGTATTACCCTTTTCACCTCTGGAATTGAGTAGGAGTTGGTGACCTTGTGGAACCAGCGCGACCTCATTTGGAACCTCTTGTCGTTAGTTATAATGGAGCATTGGAGTGATGTGTTTGCTGTGAAAGCCTTTTATAAGAATCGTCATATTGTGTGTGAGGTGCAAAAGGGCGAAAGGGAATTTTGGCGTCATTACCGGTTAGGACGTCATGATTTGCTCATTTTGAAGTACCCAGTTGTTGTTGGAACGTCCTGCACTCCAGAGAATAGGATGTTGGAGGTGCCATCTTGCCATTGATCCGTTCCACAATATGCGTCATTACTGTGTTGGGCTGTTTCTTCGAAATTACGCACCCATGTTGTTAACGCATGACTTGTTTTTTAAGGCTCCAAAATTTTGAAATGAGACGACAGGACACGATTATGACATCCTAATGCACTTTCTGCATTCTTATAAAAGGTTTCACAGTGAACACTCATAGTGCATCACTCAACTGCTCCATTATATATGAAATTATTAAATCATGTTTGCTTTAGATGTACTGTGTTCAACAAGCCCTCAAGATGTTTTCCATCAAGATTTGTCCCAATGTCCAAGTGAGCGCTGGAAAGTCTAAATGTGTTCTACGCCAAAGCTGTTTCCCTGTAGACCTGAGCACCGAGATTGCATTTAGCCATCACTGCCAAGTCAAACACGCAACGTGTCCGTGCGTAGGCTGCGATGGGCTTTGCATCACGGCTTGACTGCCAGGATTAGAAATGACTGCTTTACAAAAGACTGATTACTTTGAGTGAAAAATTGTGCTGAGCTAAAATTGCAGATGTGCATGAACATCAGAGCAGGTGCACAACGTACGCGGCAGTCAAGCCCTACTGAAAACGCACATACTATAGAACAAACCAGGAGATTTTAGTTTGTACTGGAACAGAAATCGAGCAGTATTAGCCGAGTAAGGTGACTTGTGCGGATGGTGATGGATGGACTTCAGGTTGAATCTAACATGTTTTTCTTTCTCTCTTTTTCTCTGTGTGTTTTGCAGGTAAGATGCTGACCCTCTTTCTGCAGTCTCACTGCTGTCCACTGATAAGCTCGACGAGTCAGAAGTACCAAAGAGATATTCGTGTGAACCCACATGCACTTACACACACACACCTACACACACACACACACTCACATGCACAAACACACTCACACATTCACTCTGGATTTAATGAGCCACTGTTTGGCAGTATCAGATGCTGCTGTCATAACAACTTTGTGCATGTGTGTATGTGTGTGTGTGTGTGTGTGTCAGCTGCAAGTGCTTACGGTTTCTCCATGTGCCTAGAGACAGACTAAAGGACTTCATTTTGTGTGTGTTGGAAGTGCTTACTGTTTCTCTATGTGCCTAGAGACAGACTAGAGGATTTTGTTTGTATGCGAGTGTGTGTGTGTGTGTGTGTGTGTATGGCCAAGTTATTGTTTTAAATGAATTGGGGTGCAAATGTAACCTGATGCAGCAGTATACATTTCAGTTAGTTATACATTATTACACTATTAATAAAGACCCTTCGTATAAAATATGCTTGTATAAATGAGTATTAGAAGTTTAAGGTTAAGGGAAAGGGTTAGGACGTTTGTTAGCACCATCAGATTTATCTTTATATTGCATTCCATTATAATAATAGGTCAGATTCTACAATAAAAATATAAACAAAGTAATAAATAGACCATGGAGGTAGTAGCCTGCTGGTTAAGGCATTGGACATTGGATCCATAGACTATAGGTTTGCGTCCCACCCATACCAGGCTGCCACACTTGGGCCCTTGAGCATGACCCTTAACCCCTCTTGGGTGCTAAGTTGTGGCAATAGGGATAAAATACTCCATAGACGGTCTCAAGCCTGGCTGTAAAAGGATGAGGGTGGGCAATGGGCAAGCAACATGTGACCGTAACTATACTTCTATGGTAATGGCAAGAAAGCCATCAGGCCCTTGCTGCCCGAATGCACCTCATGGTTATGGGAGTACTTAAAAAAAGTGCAAAACTGTAATATAGACTCCATATTGTTTCATTCAACCCAAACACTTAATTGTAATATGACCCTGGGTGTATATATCTGTGCATCAAATCCTTTGTAGAAATCAATTAAGCACTTTGTGGGGTTCCTGGTGTTCCTGGTATTAATTATGTGCTTAATGCCAGAAAAGAGTCTAAAACAAGATTAATTAATAGTGTCTGGACCACTGCCTTTAGAGCTGGAAGATAAATGGTGGCGCACTGGTTGTGATTTTGAGTTTCTAATCCAACAGTCATTAGTTCAAGTCCCAGCACCACCAATCTACCACTGGGTAACAACCGAATTCTTCAAAAATAAATACAAGGGAAATAATAGAAAGAGAAGAAATGAAAAAGAAAGATAGAACTAAATTATTAGAAAATGAATGCTGGGCAAATGATTATAGTTGGAGAAATGAGTAAGAAATAATGGAGAAAGAATAAAATAAAGAAATAAAGAACAAAAGAAGTGTTGAATGGAAGCAAGGAAGTAATTAGGAAGAAGAAAGAAACAATTTTGAATGAATTAAAGAAGGACAGTGTTTATGTCGATTGCGTTTGGCAGACGCCTTAATCGAGTGTGACGCAGGGAAGGGCTAGTTCAGTGGTTAAGATGTTGGACTACTTCTGATCAGAAAGTCATGACACCAAGCTGTTACTGCTGGGCCCTTGAGTGAGGCCCTTAACCCTCAACTGCTCAGTTGTATAAATAAGATAATTGAGAGTTGCTCTGGATAAAAGCATCTGCAAAATGGCATAAAAATAAATGTAAATGTGACAACTGAGCAGGTGAGTGTTAAGGGCCTCGCACAAGGGCCCAGCAACTTGGCGGTGCTGAGATTTGAACTTGTGATCTTTGGGCTCCAAATTTTGGAGCTACCACCTGCAATGTATATCTTTAATTCCCGCCTCAAAAAGGCGAAAACCCCATAAATTCCAAACCATAAATTCCAGCATGATGTCATGCAGCTACGTGAACCTGTCAGTCAGTGGCGCCGGATTTAACGGCGCTTCTCGGCCCGAGCGAAATTTGCGCAAGAAGAAAACTGTCTCGGGTCCAAGGTCTGGATCGCGTGTCACAGAGGCACGCCTTTGTTTTAAAGGCGAACTCCGACCCACTTGTGCAACTCGAAATGGAGCTGGAGTGTGGCGTTAGGTCTGACTCAAGCCTGAATACTGCACTGTGTGTGAAAGTAAAAAGAAAAGAGATGTCAGATGGAGGGAGCGAAGGAAAAGAGTGGAATGGAATGAGATTGCGGGCTCAGGGTCAAGATGAGGATTTGGTCGTGCACTTTATATATTACACACGTTAATGAATTAAATGAGTTCAGACACACACACGCACGTGCACGTGCACATGCACACACCTCTCCAATTTACTAAGTCTTTGGATTAGCAATCTGTTATTACCTGTTGATCTTGTAATCTCTGTGAATAAATATGAGGTCATTGTTTTGTGTGTGTGTGTGTGTGTGTGTGTGTGTGTGTGTGTGTGTGTGTGTCTGCGTTCAATCCATATCACAGCTGATAGGGAAAGACACAAGAAATATTTGGTGGTTGCCTAAATTCCCCTGAAATGACTGCAATTTGACTTTGGTGTGTAACTGAGCTAACTGTTAATTTTGTTTCTGTCTGTGTGTGTGTGTGTGTGTGTGTGTGTGTGTGTGTGTGTGAGAGAGAGTACATGCCATAGTGTGTGTTGTCTAAATCTTTGGCTTCCATCCAGTAGAATTTGTGACAGAGTGCGAACTGTTGAGTGTCGAAGCACAATTAATCACACCAGTGCATGCACACACACACACACACACACACACACACACACACACACACACACACACACACACACACACAGAGCAATCAGTAGAAATGCAAAGATGCTCAAAAATGATGTCCAGACTCATTAATTTAAGAAATACAGAATAACTGTACAAAATAGACTTCAGGTAAATTCACAATTCTTTGGAAAGGGGTGTGTGTGTGTGTGTGTGTGTGTGTGTGTGTGTGTGTGTGTGTGTGTGTGTGGAGTAATGAGAAACAAGTCAGGCCACTTTAGCCAGCCAAGTTTATCCCAGTTTGGTGGTTTAGACAAGAAACCAGTTTGGTGACTGGTCTGAAACACACACACACGCACACACACGCACACATGCATATGTACATGTTCACTGCCCCCTGCAGATTACAGAAAGCATTATGCCGACACCAGTGCAGTGCAAAATGTTTAAACCCCAGGACTGAGTGTGGACCTGAAAGAAGATCTTTAACCCTAAATCCCTGAACCCTGAACCCTGACTGCGTGCTCTAATGCACATGTGAAATATGGACATGTGAAGATCAAATATGTGATACACTTAATGTACAAAGCCAGTTCGTTAGACAAGTGTTAATGCACGTAAAGGACGAGTTTTACACACAGATGAGTTGTAAACATTTTACACATACTGACATCAGTGTACAAATATAAGGAAAATAAAGTAGCCAGAAAAAAATAAATAATATAAATAAATGCAAAGAAAGAAAGAAAGAAAGAAAGAAAGAAAGAAAGAAAGAAAGAAAGAAAGAAAGAAATTGGGTCAATAATATAAAAAGGAAAAAGAAGGGAAAGATGATAAAGATTTTTTTAAGAAAGAAAGAAAGAAAGAAAGAAAGAAAGAAAGAAAGAAAGAAAGAAAGGAAATTGTTAAAATAAATAAATGAATGAATAAGAGAAAGAAAGAAAGAAAGAAAGAAAGAAAGAAAGAAAGAAAGAAAGGAAATTGTTAAAAGAAAGAAATGAATGAATAGAAAAGGAAAGAAAGAAAGAAAGAAAGAAAGAAAGAAAGAAAAAAGAAATAAAGAAAGGAAATTGTTAAAAGAAAGAAATGAATTAATAAGAGAAAGAAAGAAAGAAAGAAAGGAAATTGTTAAAAGAAAGAAAAGAATAAATACAAAGTAAAGAAATAAAGAAAGATAATATAGTGAGCAGATACTGATAATGTCCTCATGACTTCTCATGCTTCACAGTTCAGACACAGTTCCTCCAGACTCGTCAGGTGCAGTGTGGCGTATTTCTTCAGATTCAAATCGAATTCTCTGCTTTGCGGCAGGCGTGAGTATAAACAGCGCATCATGTTTACTCTGTTTGATGTCGGGGAAAGAATCTGAGAAAGCACAGGGAGTAAAATCTGCCATATCCATTACGCTGTAGCTTGATGTCTTAGTGAGGAGGAGCATATGGAGATAAAACCCACAGCTCCAATGCTGATGACATCTGCACTTATTAGCACTGACCGCTATCAAGCCTTGGCCTGCTCTTCCACCCAGATCTGCCCGAGATCTCTTTAATTAGTCCTGGAACTCGCCACATTCCCAAATACCTCAACCGTGATAGCGGGATTACTGCAACATCTCGTCTTAATGAAGCTCCAGTGAAGGTCATGAATCCTCCACACTTGGAAAATAGATGTGTTGTCTTGTCTTATTTGTTTTTGCTACGTAGCCTGGAGTCTTCCTAAATGTTTTGTAGTCTTCCAACTATTTTTTTATAAGTGTAATTTCAGAAATCAGTCTTGTATGATGTGATTTTAGAGGTCATAATGTTCCAATTATTTTTGAATCTAATTGAATTGTTGGTATTGGTATGAGTTGGTTGGTTAGTTTGTTGTTGGGATGGGTAGATCGGTTCTTTGGTTTGTGGGTTGGTTGGTTGTTGGGATGAACGATTAGTTGGTTGGTTGGTTGGTTGGTTGGTTGGTTGGTGAGAAAAATGGGAGATTGGTTGGTTGGTTGGGATGAGAGATTGGTTGGTTGGTTGGTTGGTTGGTGGTTGGGATGGGAAATTAGTTGGTTGGTTAGTTAGTTGGTTGGTTGGTGATTAAAATGGGAGATTAGTTGGTTGGTTGGTTGGTTGGTGATTGAAATGGAAGATTGTTTGGTTAGTTGGTTGTTGGAATGGCAGTTGTTTGATTAGTTGATTAAAATGGCATCCTCATGCTGTGTTTTAATGATATCTTTCAAACTTCTTTTCATGTTGTCTGTACTGTGGGTCAGATTTTATCATTCAGCAGTGTCCATCATTCAGGATAAATGATAGTAGCACTGCATATCATGCTAATGATGAGGAATGCATATATTAGTGCTGAAGCACCCATTAGTGTGAGGTTTGTCCAGGAGGAAACCTGTGGCCATCAGGCCGTGCATCTTCCTTGGGCATTCCCTGACAGGGCACTTTCTAATGAGATGGCACCAAGCCACCAGGCCACGTCCTCCTTGTTTTGGAAAGGATGCCAGCGGGAACTCCAATTAGATGTCTAATTAAGCCACTGTTATTCAAATGTATTGCAATAGCAGCACATTTCCTGGCTTTTTATATGGGCATTATGTCTGATCATTATCATTACCCAATATTTTTCTTAACACAATGTAGGAATACACATTAAAAGTGACCATATGTAACCAGACGTTTTGTGCCGCTGCTGTTGTTAGCAAGTTTGGTGAGTAGTTCATTTTAAAAAGAGTACTCATATGCTTCACAAGCTATAATCTACAGTAAGTATAAAGAGACACAAGGGTTAACAGGAACTATTTAAATAGTTAAATAGTGGGCTGATTGTTTGGTTGATTAAGTGATTGGTCACTTGGTTGATGGATGAATCGGTTTGCTGATTGGCTCGTTGACTGGTTAAGTTACTGGTTTACTGGTGAGGGAATTGGTTGCTTTATTGTTTATTATTATATATATATAATTCCGGGTGAAAGGCATTAGCTGAGAGGAGATAATTTTGAGGGAATTTTGTTCTCAGCATTTTTTCCATTTTCTCTAAGATGATAAGCTGTCGTGGGGACACGCTCTTCGGGTTGTTTGGGAGTGTATTTGTGTGGTGCCATCAAAAAAGTAGAGTCCACTGAAACTGCAATCCACAGAACTGTATTTTAATGCAAATGCAGGTGTGACTGCCGCATTTATTGTGAACGCTAAATACTCACCTATGTATATAAATGAAGAAAGTAAAGAGTTGAGGGTGATATAGAATAAAAGACAAAATGCTAGCTTTTAGGAAGAAAACATACACTAGCTTTCAAAAACAGCTTTATTTTAGTATATAATGCTAACATTCCGCACCATTAAATGTAATTATAAACATGTAAAACGTGAATAATTGTCCAAATGTTAGCAATCAATCCAAACTATATGGTTGTGTGTAGTTTTTCCTCTCTTTCTGTATGCAGACAATCTATCGTATTCAATAGTGTTTCGAATTCTAGTTTTATAAAATGCTAATGCAACACTAATCAAAGCAACACCCTGTATTGTCAAGTTTAAAAAAAAAAAAGGACTCAATACCCCAACTACAGATCAGAAAAAAAGGGTTACACACAACTCTAGATCATTTCTGCTACGTCCCTATTTCCCTTGGGCAGTTTGTTCCACTCGTAGCAGCTCATCGATCAATCCCTCGCTCATATCTCTTACACCGATCACACACCAGTCAATCACTCCCATTTAGCTCGGAGCAAAAAGGACATTACAATCAATCATTTCCATCTGGCACGGGGATAAAGCTCAAACTACCAGGCGTTTTGATTTGCTTCCAGGAGCAACAGCTGATTATCTGCTCACTTTAGGTGTAACATTCAACGTTTACACAAAGGCATCGATTCAGTGAGATGTAAAATAAACAGTCCTGGCCGAATGGAGACTATTAGCAGCAGTGGGTATTCACAGGGTTGACATTAGAAATAAATATGTTTGAAAGTCTATTATATTTCTGTATTATTTTGAGATGTGATGCATGTCTTTCATCAGGAAATCCATACAGAAGTCTGTATAAACACAGTTTCTTTAATTCATCCATACTAATGAACTAAGCACCAAATATCAGTCTCTACTAAACACTTGCATTATACCGTATAGAGAAACGTTTGTAAGATTCATATCCATTTTTTCATCCTATTCCTCATTTAGTCTTCATTTGTCGTTATAATAAGCACCATTCTATTGGGAAGATGGTCCACTATATTTCGTGGAGATTTGTGCTTATTTAGTACTGATGAAGGTGAGGTGAGGTGAGGTGAGGAAGCCTGAGTTGCAGTCAGGGTTCCAGTTCAGGGTTGAGGTTAGAGCTTTTTACCTGGGTTGAAGATCTTCTACTCCAAACCATGTAAAGTATATGCTGATGGAGCTGGCTTTGTGCACAGCATGTTTGGGTCTCCTAGTTTGAGTGGAGAGAACCACTTTGTGGGAACAGTTTGAGGAAGAACCAAATATGGTTGGACATAGTGTCAGGTGTCCCAATACTTTGTTATTCCTTCAAAATTAGAATTTGAAATCTCGAAGCCCAGACTTCTTGGATATTTAAATTTGGATCTGATTGAGTAAGAATATTTTAAATAATGATAAATATGAAGATATAATATCTGAAGATACTACCACTCATGAGCAGGGCCCTTAACCTTCAGCGGCTTAGTTGTATGGATGAGATAAACGGAAGTCGCTCTGGATAAGGCTGTATACCAGATTCCATAAAAACTGGTGTTGGATCTGTGATGATCGCAAATATTGAGCTATTTTATGAGTTGCTCAGTAGCTCCTACTTTTATAACCACAATGACTGTACGACTGTAGAAAGAACATTACTTATAATCTTATACTCTAGTGATCATTTTAGTTCTCACTCTCCAGTGTTCTGTATTGTTTAAATATTATAATTACACTCTTGATGTCACCCAAATGAGGATGGGTTCCCCTTTTGAGTCTGGTTCCTCTCAAGGTTTCTCCCTCAAAACATCTAAGGGAGTTTTTCCTTGCCACAGTCGCCATGGCTGCTCATCAGGGATAAACACACACCATTCACCTTAACTGTTAAATTCTGTAAAGCTGCTTTGAGACAATGTCTGTTGTGAAAAGCTCTACAGAAATAAACTTGACTTGACTTGAATTGACTTGACTTGACCATAAATGTAAACGTTTTCTTGCAGTTATTGTTTGAAATTTATGTACATTTTGGAGCTATGTAATTCATTATATTTTTTTTTTCTGGCATAGTTATTTATTTATTTTTTAGTTAATAGCCCGACTGTGACATGAATTTAAACACAAAACAAAGCTACCAGTTTTGTGCTAGTAATTTGTTCTCTAACTACAAGTCCGTACTCCATTTTGTTTCTCTCAGATGCTGAATTTGTCTCTGTCGTAAGTGTCTTATCTGAAATAAGCTGTTCTCTTCTCAACCACCTCGACTAGCAAATCAATCCACTTCACCTCGCTTTCTCCGTCCAATCAAATCACCGGTGACGAATCGGCTCAGGCGGTGATCTACTTCAGTATGCATCTGAAACCAATGCTGCTTGTCCCCTAGAGGCTGTGTGCATTTGTGTGTCTGTGTGTGTATGCATTCCAAAAGCATAGATGCCTCAGGTTTAGCCCACTTGCGATTAATTCCACCCAGAAATGCAATTAACACTCCAGTGTGTGAGAGGGGAATAAGAGGCATCGAGCAGGATTAGCCTAGCAACCCCTGAGGGATGAGTGACAGGTGAGAGGATGATCTGTTAGCCGAGGCTTCTGATGTGGACCCAGCCATATCATCCGTCTTTATTATAAAGCCGGGCCCACATTCTCTCTCTCCCTCTCGTTCTTGATGTCTCTCACCAGATGACCCTTCGGCTTTACGGCAGGACTCGTACTTGTCCCTTTATTAGCCTAACGAGCCCTGTAATTTGCACACAGATGCCCTCGTTTTCAAAGGCTCTCCTGGCAAAAGAGGGACACCCTGGATGACCCCACCACCACCACCACCACCACCCTATTCCTCCACAGCACATATTTAATAGCTGCTAGATGTGTGATTACACCTAATTATACAATATTCCACTGTAATAATTATCAGCAACACTTAAAAGGCTGCCTAGGTAGGGAGCGCATCTCAGAATGACAGCTGTATTCCAAATTTCTCGTTTTTTCGTCAACACCGAGCTGATGTTTGAGAAACAACATGGCTGACAGATGCACTGGGTGTAGAATCAATATTCAATGCAGGGTTTCTACACATTTTCCTGTACTTCCTGTACTTTTATTATATATTATATATATATAAAACAGCTCCTACACACCTAAGAAATGCACACTTTTTATGTATTTCTACTCTTTCTATTTATTTATTTATTTTATTCTTAATATCTTTATTTCAGGCATAAGCCTTCTGTAGCATTATCATAAAGAACATAAAGAACCAGAAACTTCTAGAACATGAAATCAGCATGAAAATCAATCGCAGAATGCAATTTTTTTTACATTTACAGCATTTGACAGAAGACCTCATCCAGAGGGACTACTTATCGCATTCTGAGCAGCTATAGGGTTAAGGGCCTCGCCCAGGGGCCCTGGAGTGGCAGTTTGGTGTGGCTAGGATTTGAACTCATAACCTTCAGATCCAAATGCCTTCACCAGTAAGCTACCACCCCCTCCCCTATTTTCTGTACAGGTATAGATAGTACAGCATGATACAGTTTCATGGATATACAGTACATTACTGTTAGACATTTCTAGGAAATAAACAGCAGTGAAGGATTACAGTTCAAATTACAAATTACAAACACGTTACAAATCAGAGGCTGTAGGTTTTATTAACAATTACAATTTAAGTTACAAGGGAGGACATGATACAGTAAAAACACTATGTAATATCTGGCATAATGCAATACAACTTGTCAAACCTCTTATGTGTGAGTTGTGAATGTGTGTAGTTATTATAAGCCACTCAGCTCTGACATCACACACACACACACACACACACACACACACACACACACACACACACACACACAAAGAGTAACAAAGCATAAATGCTCTCTCAATCACATCTTTTGCATATACACACACACACACACACACACACACACACACACACACATTCCTTGCATCAATGCATTTACAAACATACACTATGATATTTTATTAATACGTCTCTCTGATAGTTTTTTCTTAGTGATCTTTGAGACTTTTATTTCTCATCCGTTTTTGATTCAAATGAAATCGGATTTGTACATTATTGTGAGATCAGGAAGGGACATCGGATAGTGAGATCAGACTGCGTATTTAAGAGTGAAAGTTGGTGAAAGCTTCGAGTGCAGTAACTAATGCGCTCTAAAGCTGAAGATTAAAAGCTTTTCATGCTCGGTCATGTCTGCAGGGCTGAGTGCTTCTCTGTCTCTGTCTCCGTCTCTCTCTCTCTCTCTCTTTCACTGTATCCATGTCTGCATACTCCATCTCTCTCTTTAGCGTTTCTTATTTTTCTCGGGCTTTCTATATCTCTCCCTTTTTATTTGTGTCTCTCTCTTTCCTCTTTGCTCCCCCTCTAACTATCTTGTTTCGTTCTCCCTTTCTGTCTCTCTCCGTTTCTCTTCTCTTTCTCCTTTTCCTGTCTCTTTCCTCTCTCTCCTTTCTATCTATTTACAGGAACTGCCTAAGACTATATGATGAGCTAAACCAGACTCTCTCTATCTCTCTCTGTCTGTCTGTCTGTCTGTATGTCTGTCTGTCTGTCTATATATATATATATATAATATA
>MU562658.1:1364264-1397719 GCA_024362625.1 Silurus asotus
TATATATATATATATATATATTTAGTGGAATCCGCCCTCGGTAACCTTGACAACCCTATTAAGTCGAGGTTTTTGAAGTGGAACCGACAAATTCTCGCTTTTTATACGCATTTTTTATCGGTTATGTCGAAGCGGAGCTTCAGATAAAGCGGCCGAGAAAGCACCTGACACGCTGAAGGGGGCTGAAGGGGGGGGGGGGCAGGTGGATTCCCGACAGATAAACATGTACTGTATGTATTTTTATAGCATGCCTTCATCAAACAAATCGCGGCAACGCTGTTGTGTTAAAAAAACCTCCAAAAACACGTGCATGCACATTCTCATTTATTAACGCACATCATGTACATAAAGAAATTTCAAGCACGTTAATATATTTGCCGCCATTTTGATTTTTGTTTATCTTGATCATCGGTTACCTCCATGCTTTTTGGCGACCCCCTAGGACATCGACATAACCGGGTTCCACTGTATATACACACATTTTTTTGGCTTTATACTTTATCTGAATAACAACATTCTTTTTTTCTCACTACATACATGATAAATAGACCATATGGACAAAATATTGTGGACACTATTAGACTTGTATGTGCTTATTAACCATCCCATTGCACATTTATTCCCCATTTGCTGTTGGAATAACCTCCACTCTTCTGGGAAGATGTTCCACTAGATTTTGGAATGTGCTTGCGGGGGGGATTTACAGAGATTCATTGAGGTTAGTAAGGTCAGGTACTGATGTTGGTGAGGTGAGGAGGCGTGAAGTGCAGGAGGCGTTCACACTCATCCCAATAGGATCTTCCACTCCTAGTTCAAGTGAAGGGAAAATTTCATTCTATCGCATCTAAAGACATCTTATACAATTGTGTACCTCCAACTTTGTGGCAACAGTTTGTGGAAGCATCATATATGGCTGGAAAACTCAGGTGTCCCAGTTCTTTTGTCCATATGGTGGAAGTAGAAAGACACTTGACAGTTCTTGAGGAAAAATATGAAAATCCCATTGCTTTATTATTTCAATTTCAGAATATTTTATTGTCATTGGAAAGTTTATTTCCTAAAAGAAAATATATTGTGATATATATGCAAGTATTACAAGTATTGCTAATTGCTAATTGCTAAACAATGTAATGTCTCCCGGAGAAAAATTGGGATTTTTTCTTCAATTCTTTGCATTTGCATTTCCATGTTTCCAAAATTCCCTGTTACATGATGGTTTTCAGACCGTACCAGACCAACATCCGGCCACACCACTGTATATGATATGTCCTGTGTCATTCAAATTGTGACATTGTGGTACTTTTGCATTGCTTCAAAGAAGCTGAAAATAGAAGCATGTGTGTGTGTGTTGATTTGAGCCGCTGCTGCTGAAGGCCAGTGAATAAACCACGTTTTAAAAGAAACCACTCGCTCACGTGCTGTGAAAAGCCCTTCTGCTGAGTTTTCTCTCTCCTCTCATCGACATGGAGGATCAGCGGTTGGTCTCGGAGTCGAGTAGATTGGGCTTTAGTCTTGTCGTCTCTGACACTAATGAGTGATAATCATGCTAATGGCTCCTGCCTGTGACCGCACCGTTGCTAATCACAGTATCGCTGCGCCTGCTATTAGTCTGTGTTTGTTTGAAGTTCGGAGCTCTGCTCATCGATCTCTGATGAGAAGCTGCAGCTGGGAAGAGATTCTCGGTTAAAGGGTTATGAAGTCGATTTTTTTTTGTTTCTCTCTCTCCATGGTTTGAGTTTGATGAGGGATGAGTGAATGAAAGAGAGAGAACCTGTTTAATAAACTTAAATTTGCCACATGAAACCATTTATCTGATCACTTGTTGTTGTCCTGGAATACTCAGCCATATGTGGTTCTTCTTCAAACTTTTAGCAAAAAGTTGAAGGCACACAATTGTGTGAAATGTTGTTGGATGAAGTAGCATGAGAGTTTCCTTGTCGCTTAAACTAAGAAACCCAAACCTGTTCGACGAAGATATAGTTAACATAGGTTTCACTAGAAGATCTTGAATGTCCTTTTACAGAGCTCCGACCTCAACACCTTCAGGATGAATTGGAAAACTGTCTGCACCCCAAGTCTTCTCATCTCTTTCCTACATCATAACCTGACTTTACTAACACCCTTGAGGCTAAACGAGGTCAAAACTCCAGAATAATCTAGAGGAACATGTCACAGGAGAGTGGAGGTTATTGTAATTGGAACTAGATGTAAAATGGAATGTTCAAAAAGCACATACAAATCTTATGGACAGGTGTCTACAAAACTTTTATGGACAGGTGTCTATATATCATTAAACAACCTAATACCATCTTAGACCTTCATTTTAACGGTCGTGATGGATCTTTTAATATGAAAATCTCTAATTATAAAATCAAAATTTTTTATTTAAGATCTCCGAAATGTGCAGAGTGCGATCGTGGTGCACAGTTAATGCCACTTCCTGTTTTTCTTTTAACCTCTTGGCTGGATGTAAAATTTCCATGCTCTCGCTAACTCTTAACACGTCTTCCTTTATTCATATTTGAAATCATTGATCATATTTAAACCTGTGAATTTTATTTCTATTCTATCCACTGTTTTGAGAGGCCCACTTTCTAACACATGCTGATCTTCTTGCCCTTGGTGTGTCTAATTCACCCGACATTACAGCTGCACTTTAAAATCCTCTCTGGCTCGACATTAAACAATTCCAAATATGTCTGGTTTATTTAATTTTTTTTTGACCTCTTTAATAAACTCACTCCTCACTACTTTCTTCACCTTGTCCTTGCTCACCAACTCTTTCAAACTATTAGATCATGCTCCTTTTACACCTTGCTGCTTATCTGACCTTCGGAGTTTTGAAAAATTTGGAATTTAATGTGAAAACAGACTTTTTGTAAACAGAGTTGAAGTTAGAGCGCGCTTACAAAAACCTTGCTTGTGCCTCAGATCAAACTGGGCCTGCAGGAAACATGTCAGCTTCAGAAAGCTGGTTGTAAATGGAGAACTTTGACATTTCCGGACATAAATCGTGTTAGAACTTTGTTTCTGGTTTCTCTAAAAATCTGATAGTGTATCTCTTGTTGTAATAGGTACATAAAACAATTCCTACATTAGACAAAATAACTGCTACATTGCAAGTAGTAATAGACAAAAACAGTTTACGATCAGAATCTACTAATAAAAATGTCTATTGAAAAAAGAATGGTAACTAAGGAGCTAGATCAGGTGTCATCTTGACTGAGAAAACTATACTGAAGCATTTTTGACGTGAGGAACCCAAAACTTATCGGAATTCCAGCTTACGATCAAAATCTACTAATAAAAATGACCACCTAGCAATGAAAAAATGGTAGCTAAGGAGCTAGATCAGCTGTTATAAAGTTGATTGAGAAAACTATAATGAAGCGTTTTTGACGTTAGGAACCTAAAACTTCTAAAAATATTCGTAATTCTAACTTACGATCAAAATCTACTAATAAAAACGGCCACCTAGCAAAGAATAAATGGTAGCTAAGTAGCTAGATCAGGTGTTATAAAGTTGAATGAGAAAACTCTAATGAAGCGTTTTTGACGTGAGGAACCCAAAACATCTAAAAATAATTGTAATTCTAACTTACAAACAGAATCTACTAATAAAAACGGCCACCTAGCGAAAAAAGAATGGTAGCTAAGCAGCTAGATCAGCTGTTATAAAGTTGATTGAGAAAACTATAATGAAGCGTTTTTGAGGTGAGGAACCCAAAACATCTAAAAATGATCGTAATTCCAACTTAAGATCAGAATCTTCAAATAAAAATTGCCTCCATTTATACTTTTAGCAAACCGTAATTTTGCTGCTCTTCACATTCCATAAACAATTTGGAACCGAAATCCAAAAGTGATGGAAAACATGATGGTTTTAGATTTAGATGATTGTGTTAAACACACACTGTTCTGGACTGACTGGATGCAGTGGACCAGGCTGTGTTTTAATAGTTTTTTCTCTCATTCTTTGCCTCCATCGTGCACCCACAGCATTAATAATCAAGCCGTCTGCTGAATGCGTATGCATAATTTCATGCTTCTTATTTACTTTTGAACAGAAAGTGCTGCTTTCAGACATTCACACACTTCTCACACACCTTTCTTTGGCTTGTCCTGTCTTTCCCCCAATCTCTTTTTTTTCTCTTCTCTTTTCTTTTCTTTGTTGTATTATACATGTTGTTCTTCTGGTAAATCTTTTGAAGCTTTTTGTTATATTTGCACTCGTCTTGTATGAAGGGAGGATGAATAGTTTTTTCACCCACATCTTTTCCTGGCCTCAATAATAGAACAGAATATTACTCAGCATAGATGCTTCAGTGTCAATGCAGTCTGGTATCACATGTGACATATCTTGAATTTGGATATACTGTAATATAAATTTGTGTAAATTTGTGCTAAAAAAAGGAGAATTGAAAATACGGATAGAGAAAGAGGAAAAATATGGAGGAAGAGCACAGAAGATGAGAAAGGAACAGATGAAAAAACAATGGATGAAAACATTGGGAAAGAGCTAAAGTAGAGAAAGATCATGAAGTGAAAGAATATGAAATTATGTAGCAAAGAGAAAAAGGAAGAGGTGGAAGATAAATCTCAAGAGAGCATACAGGAAAGAAGACAGGGGGACATGGGAAGAAAAAAATGACAGATATGGAGATAGGAGCAAGAAAAGCAGGAGACGAGAGATGAGAAAATGAAAGAGTGTGAAATGAAAACAAGAAGAAGAAGAGGAGGAGCAAGATGTAGGAAAAATGAGAAGAAGATAAGACAAGAGAAATTGTGATAAGGAAGAAGATGTGGAAGGAAAGAGAGAAAACAGAGAAGTAAAAAGAGAAATTTGAAGTTAGAGGACGAATGTTGAGGAAGAGAAAAATTTATGCGAGAGAGAAGGTGAAAAGAGTCTATGAGAAACGGTGAGATGTGAAGAAAGGGAAAATAGAGAGATATGTATATAGAAAAGAAGATATAAAAGATGGCACAGAGAGGAAATGAAAGGAGAAAAGGAAAGATTTTGAAGGAGAGACATGCAAACAGTGGGGTATATATGTATATGGGAGTGGTGGGAAAGAGTAGACTAGTGGGAAGGGGGGCAGAGCAATGTAGAGCAAGAAGGTGGACTAATTGCCCCTGTCAGGTATCTGAGTGATGGATTGTCTGATTAGCTTCCTGGCTGAGCTGCTTTCCCAGATGGTGCATTAGCAATGGCCAGCTGCACTGCATCCACTCATCTAAACTCACCCCATCTCACATCACTCTGTCCCCTACACCCTCCCCACCCCACTGCCCTTCCTTTGCGACTCCTATGATACCCATGTACCCTATCCAGAGCCTTGCTCAAGGATCCAGTGGCAGTTTTCAGTGGATCTTCCAAGAAGTTAAACTGTAGGGCCACCACTGCATACAGTATACAAGCAGGTTTCACCTTTACATCCAGTCACCCCCAATCTAGCGATTGGCCAGGCAGAGGGACCGAGCTGGAACGGATGTGCTACAAGTTAGAGCAATACGTGGACTATGATGTTCGCGGATGATATTGTGATATGTGGTGAGAGAAGGGAGAAGGTTGAGAAGAGCCTGGAGAGGTGAAGGTACGTGCTGGAGAGAAGAGGAATGAAGGTCAGTAGGAGTAAGACAGAGTACATGTGTGTGAATGAGAGGGAGGTAGTGGAGTGGTGCAGTTGCAGGGGGAAGTATGTGTAGACGGTGGAGGAGTTCAGGTACCTGGGGTCAACAGTGCAAAGTAATGGAGAGTGTGTTAGAGAAGTGAAGAAAAGAGTGCAGGCAGGGTGGAGTGGGTGGAGAAGAGTGATAGCAGGAGTGATTTGTGATAGAAGAGTATCTGTGAGAGTGAAAGGAAAAGTTTATAGGACTGTGGTGAGACCTGAGATGTTGTATGGATTAGAGACAGTGGCATTGAGTAAAAGACAGGAGGTGGAGCTGGAGGTAGCAGAGCTGAAGATGTTGAGGTTTTCATTGGAAGTGACAGTGATGGACAGGATGTTATTAGAGGAACAACACATAGGACTTTTTGGAGACAAGGTAAGGGGAGGCACAATTGAGATGGTTTGGACATGTGTAGAGGAGGGACATGGGGTATATCAGTAAAAGAATGCTGAGGATGGAGCCACCAGGAGGGAGGAAAAGAGGAAGATCAAGGAGGAGGTTTATGGATATGGTGAGGGAAGACATGCAGGTAGTTGGTTTAAAAGAGGCAGATGTAGAGGGCAGGGGGGGGTATGGAGAAGTTTTTAATCCACTCAAAACTTCAGTATTTGGGGCAAGTCTGGTCTCTGGTCTGGTTACTGGTACATCTGTTAATTAGTCTTCTCAGTTCCCAGATGTTTACAGACAGAAGATCTAATGCTACAGAGTGGTAAAAAACTTTTTAAAAATCTGTTGCAGCCATCAAATTCAAACGTAACTGATTGTTTTACTTAAAATAATATATATTTATATTTTTATTACAAGTTCTATTGTGAAAAGAATTTGTATTTCTGAGATTTGCAGCTCATTGCATTCTGTTTTTATTTACATTTGCCAACATTTTTGCCCAGTGTCCCTTTTTTCTTAAATTTGGGGTTGTATCATAATCCTCTAAAAGTTACTTTTAAATGCTTTATCTTGGTAGAACACAAATGCCACCCGGAATGTTGCCACATCTATTTAGCTTCCATTCAAAAAGCATAAAGCAGTTATCTGCCGAATACGTTTTCACAAAGTACTCGAAGGCCACAGCATTGTGCATTTCAGCAGTTTCTGAAACGTACTGTCATTTATAATTTCAGTTGTAACGCTTGCTCTGTGCTTCTATAATTCTCTGGTTACCTTGGCTTTGTACAAAAAAAGGCACTATCTAGTGTTTGATTCTAATTATTACCATATATGAATGCAATAGAGGCCTTCTCTGACTGACCAATATTCATCAGTGTGAAGTACAGTTCAATCTCACTGTATGGGAGAAACATCCACAGATCCCTTTATTCATACAATAAGATTCATGTGTAAATTCAGACTTTAGAAGTCCTGGGCCATTGCCTGCTGTAAATATGTTAGAAGTGACTTTCTGTTGATATTTTTGTTTATTTGCAGTCTCATGAAAGTGTATTTTTTTCAGATAATGGTATCTTTCTGCAAGCCTTCCAGTGTCATTTGGGTTACACTCTGAATGTCACCCAAACGAGGATGAGTTCCCCTTTTGAGTCTGGTTCCACTCAAGGTTTCTTCCTCATGACATCTAAGGGAGTTTTTCCTTGCCACAGTCGCCACGGCTGCTCTTCAGGGATAAATACACACCGTTCACCTTAACTCTTAAATTCTGTAAAGCTGCTTTGAGACAATGTTCGTTATGAAAAGCGCTTTAGAAATAAACTTGACTTGACTTGCCTTTCCATTGATTGGCTCACCACTAGAAGATCTCCATAACTAAATGTGTGTTTTAGGTTAATTGGACAAAGAATCTTCTAATGAAATATCCCAGCGATGTCTGGAAGATAGGGTCAGATTGCAGGGTCAGCTATGATACAACACCCTCTGGAGCACAGAGGGTTAAGGGCTTTGCTCAAGGGCCCAAGAATGTTATTTTGGCGATGCCAGGGCTTAAATTCCTGACCTTCCAATTAGTAACACAAAGCCTTAACCACTGAGCCACCACTGCCCTATTGATTTAGTGACTAAATGAAATGGGTGGAGCTGGTTGCCATGCACCTATAGCTGATTAGATCAAATCAACACATACTTTGATGCCATGAGTCAGTTTAATGAATCAGACACAGATCTAATCTTTCTACATCATGACGAAAGACCAGATCTGTAACTACTGATCAGAATAGTATGAGTTTAATCCCTCACACAACCAAGCAGCCTCATGGCCACTCTGTTGGCCACATCGAGATTTAACTGGAGGACTAAAATTCACTGTGCAAAAATAATGATGATGGTGATGATGAGCTTTGTTTTATAACTGGGTATTGTTAAGGTGGGCCTGACTGTAACCACAGCCATCCCTTTCTCTTTATTTCTGTCTCATGGTATGCCATATTGGGCTAATTTTGTATATGTGTGTGTACGTGTGAGTGTGTTTACGCAGTCTGGACAGGTGTGCTCCCTGTTGCACTGTGCAGGGATTACGTAGTGCTGCGAAAGCGTGCCAAACTCCTACCGTGAGAACACACGGCCTGAGCCATGGGACCTTAATATCATATCATTAATATCAGCTTCCACACACACACACACTGTTGCTGCTCAGCTTGGCAGGCAGCGCATCTTGCTCCAGAGAATCCACACTACTGTAGGCACAGTAAACGAATGGCAGTAGCTATTTCATGCTCTCTGGTATACACCAAAGCCAGCTGTTCCCTTGTTTATGTGCCGGCGTGCTGCGTGATGAATGCCGAGCACATCTGGTCTTGTTGACAGCTTTTTATAGTACACTTAAAGCATTCCCTTCTCCTCGCTAACCTTTCCTGTGCAAATCGAAAGCCAGGCTTGTGAAATGCAGGCCTATGGAGGACATTTCTAAACCTTCAACTTCGCAACGTTTCACTTTTGCTCTTAGAAGAGTGTTAAGTTCAGCGCGCTGTATGCAAATGAAGGCATGAGCTCCTCAGCATGCCCTTTACAAATACCAAAAGGGGCAGGAACTGAAGAGTGGAGCAGCAGAGCAGTGGAGCTCCATGTTGATATTGACATCTAGCATTTCCACTACAACTCCTAGAGCCGAGTTCAAATCAGAAGGCTTAGGTTTGCACGGAAGGTCAATTTTTCTCCCTTCGTTTTGATGTTCACCTGCTAGTTTTTGAAAGGTCACAAGTTTAAGTCCCAGCACCACCAATCTGCTCTAAACAAGGCCTAAACCCTTATCAGCTCAGTTGTAAGTTACTCTCGATAAGAACACAATATGGACAAAAGTCTTGGACACCAGACCATAACATTTTTAAGTACATCTTGAACATTGTATTCCACATTTAGTCCCCATTTTGCTCTTTTAATAACCTTCACTCTTCTGGGATTGTGCTTGTAGAGATTTGTGCTGAAGTACTGATATAGAGTGAGGAGGCTTTGGGTGCAGAGTCCAATGGTGTTCACTAGGGTTGAGGTCAAAGCGCTATAGCAGGCCATGATCTTCCATTTCAACCCATGTAAAGCATATCTTCATGGCTTTGTTTACAGGGGTATTATCGTGCTGGAACAGGTTTGTGTCTCCTAGTTTATCAAATGAAGGGAAAATAAAACACTACCACATCCAAAAACATTGTATACAATTTTGTGCCTCCAACTTTGTGCCAACATTTTGAAGAAGAACCAAATATGGCTGGAGAGGTCAGGCATCCCAATTCTTTAAACCATTTAGTGTATTGCTGCTTAAAAAGCTTTCATTAGGATGCATGGAGTCAGTTACCGTAATTTCCAGGCTATTAAGCGCACCCAAATATAAGCCACACCCACTGAATTTCACAAAGAATTTTATTTTGAACATAAATAAGCCGCACCTGTCTATAAGCCACGTGTCTACATTTAAACTTATTTACTTTACACAGGCTTTAATGAAAGACAGTGTCTGTTACACGACTTGTATCTAAACAGTAGCCTACCAAGAAAGTCATTGTTCACTGTCTTCCTCCTTCCTTTCACAACTATTTCTCTCAGGAGTTTTTCTTTTGGCATCGTCATGCGTTTAAAAATCATCATCAGTGAAGCTTTTCTCCCGATGCCGTGCAGCTCAGAACACAGGTGGAGTGTGTTTTTTCATGCCCGGTTGTTTTCAGCGTGACGAATGATTTGCATTTCCTGTTGACAGTCCGAGTGAGCGGCAGGTCAAACGTCAGAGAAGCATCTGATTTAATACAAAGAGTTTCATTGGTTCACCTGAACCCGTTCGGCAATTTCATTGGTCTAATGTTATGGGGCTCAGTTTTTTAGCATGAAGCTTGTGAAACCGGGAAAAACCCAGGAAAAATCCATGAATTACCCGTTTCATTGTTTTAGCGGGGATCAGAGCATGGGAATAAAGTAGCGGCCTATAGTCCGAAAAATATGGTAACTGCTCCTGCTGCTGTATAACACACTCAGATACTTTGGGGAAAGTTATGTGTATTTAGAGTCAGGTTATGCACACACAAAGTACTTTATGTACTTTATGACTTTTTAAATGGCTTTATACTTGTCACATGTAATTTTTTACAGCACAGTGAAATTCTTACTTGCAGTGTTAGGAAGCTTGGGCCAGAGCCCAGAGTCAGTATCCCTTCAGCATAGGGTTTAGTGCTTTGCTTAATGGCCCAAAAGTGGCAGCTTGGTGGTACCAGGGCTTGAACCCCGGACCTTCCAAGCAGTAGAGCCTTAAGCACTGTCTACTACTTCCCCGTCAGAACCATCATTTATTAGCAGAATTACTCGCCTTTATGCATCTTTTAACAATATGGACACCCATCTTTTACACCCTGCTTGTATAACTGCTTCATAACTTCTGAATATCAGTAAAGTTTGGATGTTGTTCTTTAAATAAGTACTGCTGTGCTTGGCATTATCTCTGATAACAATATGAAGGACTTCCTGGAGGAGATTGAAATCCTGGACAACAAGGCCCACAAACCCACAGACCTCCTCCTAAGTGTCAGCAAGGCAACAGAGCTGTGTGTGTCCATGTAGACCCGAGTTTGAAGGAGTACGTTATACTTTTCACATGGACATTAAGGCACAGCGAAATTCTTTCTTTGCATATCTCAGGCCATGATACGGTGTCCCCTGAGAACACATGGTTAAAGGTCTTTGAGGGCCCTAAGTGTGGAAGCTTGGTGATACTGGGGCTTGAACCTCCTACATTCCAAGCAGTAACCCAGAGCCTTAACCACTCATCAAGTCCTCACTTTTTTGTTCTCAAATTTCTAAAGCCTCTGGAAAGTTCTGGATGCTTTCTTGGTTTTTGGAAGGTTGGAATCATTTGAGAGAAAACCAGCCCCTCGCTTTGCCTGTTAAGTCTTTCTTGTAATGCTTCTGGTGCCATTTGCTGGAGCCACAGGAGGCCTGGTTCACCGACACACACTCCGACTCTCCTTTTGCACTTGGACGGCCGGGGAGCCATCTGGTGCGAGGGATCGAGCGGCGTCTCAGCGTACGGGAAGCCTCTTTATACTAACACCACACGTCTCCTCTCATTCTCTTCCATTCTTTTTCTTTTCCTTCTCAGTCCCACATCGTACACCCACTCCCTCCCACACACACTTCCCTTCCTTTCTTTTCTCACTTTTTTTTTTTTTTTTTACTCTAAAAACAAAAAAGAAAAGGGCTGGCAGAAATATGTTCATCTTTTTTTCCCCCACCGAGATATGAGTTCAGATCAACACAGTATTGCGTGTCAGTGGGGTCACATGTTCCCAAGTCGGAGGATTTTTGCTCTATTTCAGCTCCCAGCACACATAAGCCGGGTCATCGAGAGCAGAGCAGTGACGAAACAGAAAAATATCACCTGTCCGACTTCACCCAGGGAAAACAAGGGAAAATAAAAACCCTCAAAACTTTTACTTATGAAACCAATTAAAAGACTGAAATGATCAGTTGGCTTCACTTCCTGTTTTCTGTGGATATGCTAGTTATACAAATTAAGTATTATTTTTACTTAGTGATGTACATACAGCATGCTGTACATTTTATCCATTTACAGTTACATCTAATGCTAAATCTTCAGGTAATAATGTTTTTTTTTTTTTTATTCCCTTACATCTGAATGTTGAATGAAATCTGAATGTTGCACTAAAAACATCTTAAATAAATATTAAATGCACAAGAGATGTATAGAATATTATACAAAATCGCACAATACCAAATACGATACTTACCTAATTTTTCCATTCTAATATCCAACCCTAAGTTCTGACCTGCATTGAATTATTAGAGAATTGTTTTATTGGCAGTCTTTTCTTAGGAACAAATTTTCACTCTGAAGGCATTTCATAGAAACACGAGCAACAAATTTAGAGATCACAGAACACGATGTGCTGCAGGGGTTAGTCAGGGGCCCTCTTCTCTTCTCTTCTCTCCTCTTCTCTTCTCTTTTCTTCTCTTCTCTATCTTTATTTTCTCTTCTCTTCTTTTCTCTTCTCTTTTCTTCTTTATCTTTATTTTCTCTTGTATTTTTTCTTTTCTCAACTCGATCTCTTCTTTTCTCTTCTCTATCATTATTTTTTTTCCCTTCTTAACCTTCATTTTCTCTTATTTTTTTACCTTCTTGACTCAAACTCTTCTCTTCTCAATCTTTATTTTCTCATCTCTTCTCTTCTCTTCTCTTCTCTTCTCTTCTCTTCTCTTCGCTTCTCTTCGCTTCTCTTCTCTATCAGGTTTTTTAGCCCTTTCCCCCCAGCCCTGATGGTTGCCGGTGCCACTGAAAGCAGGCGGTTCAGAGTTTTCTGAGATCTGATGTTATTTGATTTTGACAAGGCTGAAACTTCTATTGAGACATTTTTTTGGGGTTACAAAGTGTCGACAGAGCAGAGAGAGGTCCGTCCTTGGAGGAAGGTAGGTGTGTGAGTATATGCATGAACCTCGCCCACTCCTGTGTCCACAGTCTCCTCTATATATCTACCTACAAACAGAGTAGGAGTGCGCAGGTGAAGAGTCTTGTTTTTCAATATTTTATTTCTTCCTTTTTTTATTTTGCTGCCCTGTGAAGCAGAATAAACGGCCACATTTATGCTCCCGTCGGAGAAAATCGATTTGGCGAGTTGTGTTTTGTTGTCGGTGACTCGGGGTCTTCTCCTGGTGGAGAAATGCACAGCAGGTAGATGGAGTGATGCTTTCACTTAACACTGCCTGCAGGCTGGTGGGTAAATCCTGAGCATCGCCTTACGCACCAACCTGGAGACACACACCTGCGATCGATAAAGAGATCTGAGTTCAAAATGTAGACCGAATCTGTTCTATAAAAATCAGCCGAGGAGCCACCAACTGAGTGAGATGCCTTCAGGGGACGAACTTATCCACAAACTGCCTGTGAATTTCCTTTAAATACGACTCTTCTCTTCTTTTCTCTTCTGTTCTCTTCTGTTCTTTTCTCTTCTCTCCTCTTCTCTTCAATTCTCTTCTCTTCTTTATTTTCTCTTTTTTTTACTTCTTTTCTATTATTTTTTCTTGATCTTTTCTCTCCTCTGATTGCTTTTATTTTCTTCTCTTCTCTTCTTTTCTCTTTTATTGTTTTCTCTTTTCTTCCCTTCTCTTCTGTTCTTTTCGATTGTCTTCTCTTCTCTATATTTTTTTTTCTCTTCTGTTTTCTATGTTTTTATTGTTCTCTTCTCATTTCCTTTTCTTTATCTCATCTATACTCTATTCTTTTTTCTATCTTCTCCTTCTTTACAGCAGTTGTATGTGTGTAATGGCACAATCGTGTGTAACACAGCAATCATAGTAATATTTGTGTACATCAGTTGGGTGTGTAACACAGCAGTCGTGTGTAACAGCTTGGTCGTGTGTGTAGCAGAACAGTGGTGTGTGTAACAGATCTTTATCGATTTCTCTGATTTCTCCACTTGACTTCACTTCAAACACTTCGTCCTACTCTTGTAGAATTAAAGCAGCACTGCTGAATCAGAGCAGAGACAAAAGCAGAGAGACTTTGTGAGATCTGTCCAACATGACCTGAGCAGATGACGAAACCTCTAGTATGTGTGTGTGTGTGTGTGTGTGTGTGTGTTTTTGAGTGTGTAGGTGACCTCAGCATGAGGGCCTGGTCCTAAATCTCCAGGGCAGTGTAGTGCGCAGGGTTGTGACAGCTCGCTAAAACACTGCAGCTCTTCAGTGAGTTTACAATGAAGTGACGGTCTGCTGAGAGCCCAGGTGTAACAGGTCACACTCATAAACCTCCTGGTGATCCATCACCACATCTGTCTAACACACACCAATCAGAGTATGTGTGTGTGAGGGTTATTCTTTCAGTTTCTCCCATTAGGGGTCGCCACAGCGGATCATCCGTATTGTTGATCTGTATATTTGATTTGGCACATGTTTTTATGCTGGATGCCCTTCCTAATGTAACCCTCCTCATTTATCCGGGCTTGGGACCAGCACTAAGAGTGCACTGGCTTGTGCAACCCTCCCTGCTCCAAAATGACCTCGAACCATTAAGCTTCTACCTTCATGTTTGACTGTGAGGGTGTGATAACATCTTCTCTCCCGATCTTTGCTTTGCAGTAGAGAAGTTAAAGCCTCCACAGAACTTTCTAGTCATTTACTGTCTGATTGTGTCAAGTTGCATAGAAAAAAAAGATTTTTGTGTCTTAAAATCCATAAAGACTTGGTGTCTCCACACTTTTGACAGACACTCTATATATAATATTTATTCTGACCATGCAAATTCAAGAAAATCGGATTTTTCTTGTGTTTTGTTATCTTGCTTCGACTTTACTTAACTCCGTGTAGTTGTAGATTAAGGATTTCTACACCATATCGGTTGTACCTTTTACGTCCTCTGTCCTTTCCTCTTTCATCCAATCGGCACCTGGGTGACTTTATGCAGCAGCGTGTTCCAGATGTTCAGCTCTGCATGATGTGGGCGTGTTGTCAGCGTTTCTTTCCTGCGATTTTGCGTCCGGAGCAGCGCACTTCCTGAACCTGATGGAGTGACCATGTTTTAGATTTTTCAAAGTCATCAGAGGATGAAAGTCATCCAGGCAAAAAGTGCAGGGTTTGGCTCAGTCACACCTATCCTCTGATGACTTTGATCCGTGGCCACTTTTCTGGTGTAAGAAGTCAGATTGACACACATAGCGCTAGCCCCGCTAATTAGCTGTGCTATTTGGCTACCTCGGATGGCTTTGAAGCTGTCTGTGGGACGTGGGGATAATGAAGTGGCTGAACTTTGCACTACCCGCGATTACGGTTGACGTTATTATCCCATCCCACAATTCATTCGAAGTGTTGTGATCCTGATAGGCGGGTTTTCTATCATTTGCACTTTAAACACTCATGAACGCCACCTGGGTGTCTCAAGATAGAAATGCGGTGGCTTGAAGAGAAAAAAACGGAGGAAATAATTGTTAAAAAAAAAACATTTATAAATCAAATGAACAATGGCAAACACACCCAGACACACAAAAATACACACATATTATGGCCAAATATATTAAGGAGACACAATAAATAATAATGATAATAAAATAAAATAAAAAAAAACACAATATGGATAAAAATGTATGGCCTTTTTTTTAAACATCCCATTTCACATTCCATTCCCATTTACTGTTCCTCCACTTTTCTAGAAAAATTTTCTACTAGATTGTGTGGAGATTTTTGCTCATTCAGACACAAGGGTGTGAGTAAAGTCAGGTACTGATGTAGTGAGAAGGTGAGGAAGTCTGGGGTGCAGTCAGCGTTCACATTCATCTTAAAGCCGTTCAATAGAATTGCAATGATCTACTATAGCGGTAGATCTTCCACTCCAACTTTACCACATAAAGCATATCTTCATGGGTGTCCCAATACTTTTGCGCATATTGTTTATATTCCTGTTGCGCTAAAATGGTCTCTGATTATATTCCCATTTCTGTAAATGCCAGCTGTAGTTTTTTTTCATCTCTTCTGACCTTCAGCCATCCTCGTGTTTCATTTTTCTGCTCTTCCTCTGAACGAGTCTCTGGAGTTCTGTCTCCTTAACCTGCACTGCTTCTTGGCTGCTGCTTGCTTGTTTGCTTTTCCTTTTCCCGATTTTTTTTTCCTTGTTTCTTGATATCGTTCATACGGATGAATCCCGATCTGGCCTGTTGCTCTGCTGAGGCTTGTGGACTCTCTTTTTGGGATGTTTGTTAAATGTCAAGATACAATGGCAAGTCACGGACCTGGGTTCCTCCACAGAAAGTTTCCCTCAGGGGACTTGAGGGAAAACTAAGAGAAGACGCTAGTGCTGTTAAGCTAGCTAGCACTAAAACTGGAATGTGATTAGCGGTGGGGGAAGCAAACTGCACTCCACACACACACACACACACACACAGGCACGCTCTGTAAGACGAGCTCAGTGATGGCTATTAAGAAGTATATGTTGTGACAGATTCCAATTAGGTCAGGAGAAAGTAACTTTGCGAGTACACCGCAACACAAATCTAATCTACTCGACTGTTAATATTCTCTTTCCTTCGTAGTGTTATCCTCTCGGTGTCTCTTTGTGCATCTGTGTGCGGGGTTCAGAGCGTATATATTTATTCAAAATATCTCAAATGAACAGCGTGGACTTGGCAGTCTGACGGGCGTCGTTGTTCGCCTGTGCAAATAGGGATTTCTGTCTCTCTTTCTTTTATTTATTTATATTTTTTTTCTGTCTGGATGCATGTGACTTATCTTCATTCCATCTCTGATTATAGAAATACAGATTCAGTTGCTTGAGAAACATTTTGTTTTACTTTTTCTTTTTCACCGCCACTGAGCAGCTGGTAGATTAGGGTCAGACTCGCACAGCAATGACTGTTTTGCTCACCTTCGCTCCGAAAATGAAGTCGTGAGCAAAAAAAATTACTTGACCATAGATAAAAATGTACTGTAGGAGGTGGTTGCTTAAGACGTTGGGTTTCGATCCCAAGGTTATTCAGTATTTTAAATCCCAGCCACACTAAGATCCCACTCCTGGGCCCCTGAGCAAGGCCCTCAACCCCATAGCTGCTCGGTAAATATAAGTCGCTTTGGATAAGGGCTAATGCCATAAATGTAGATATAAATCCTGAACCTCTGAGCCTCTTTTTGCAATGCATGACATTGTAGCCATTAGTAAAAAAAATTTTTACCACACACCAGCCAGTATTTGTATTCAACCTAAAAAAATGGTAAAGACTCATCTCCTAAAGAAAAATATCATCAAAATTGTAATTATCTTTATTTTCTTCCCATTTGGTGACCTGATCCCAAAGTCAGATCTCCTCTGCCATGTTGTGTACAGTTTATCAGCATTCTGAGATGGTGCTCATACTGCATTCACACTTACAAAGCACTATCTGCCCTCTTCTCCATGCTTGAGCTAACAGACACCTACGATTGTGCCTGATTGACGGAGTTTACCCTATAACAGTAACCGAAAGATCCATGTCTGGTGGTGATATCATGAGCATTTAAAGTCACAGTGTTCTACTCAATAAAACAGTCCTGGATCCGATGATGATCAAGCAAGATCATCATTGGGGCATTTTTGCTGTGCTGATTCTCAGATGTACAACATTTACATTTATACCACGACATATTGACAAGCTTTGAAATAAACAAAAAATACATTCTCAGACGAGTTCATTAGAATACAGAATGTGAATACTATCAGTCTGTAGAGAGAGGACAGAACTGATCAGTACTGCTGGAAGATGTAGGTTTTCTGATGTTTTTTTGAAGACTTTTAGAAACTTATCTGTTTCAAGAATAATTTTCATTTCTCAAGCATAGTTACACAATAGGGACTGTAAATATAAAATGAAAGAAAATATGAGAAAAGGGGACGTGGTAGCTCAGTGGTTAAGGCATTAAACTCTGGTTAGGAAGGTCACAAGTTCAAATCCCTGCACAACCAAGCTGCCACTGCTTCCCCTTTAGCAGGCCCTTTAACCTTCAACTGTTCAGGTGTAAGTCGCTCTGAATAAGTTTCTTTGCCAAATTCCATAAATGTAAATTCTAGAAGATATTAGATAAAGTGGTATTAAAAAAACACAGTTATTATATTTCGATGTGCAAGAGGGAAGTACAAAATGTGATGAGGTATAACAAACCAAAAACACTAACAATGACGATATCAGGTGCAAGGTGTTGAGAAATCAAGTGGAAGTTGGTTCCATTACTTAGAATAGAATAGAATAGAATAGCCTTTATTTGTCACATATACATTACAGCACAGCAAAATTTGTTCTTCACATATACCAGCTTGTTCAGAATTTGGGGTCAGAGCGCAGGGTCGGCCATGATACGGCACCCCTGGAGCACAGATGGTTAAGGGCCTTACTCAATGGCCCAAGAGTAGCAGCTTGGCAATACCGGGGCTTGAACCCCCGACCATCTGATCAGTAACCCAGCACCTTAACCATTAAGCTACCACCCACCTAGGTGCCAGATCAGAGAGGAGACTTGAAGCATCTCTTTTTTGTAGCCTGAGAGATTATGGGACTGGTCGAGCAGTGGTTGAGGATCAGAGGGAGTTTGATGAAGTGCAGAGTGATATAAGAGTCTGTGTTAGACCTAGGCAAAACGCTGGTATTTTAAATCTGATCCAGAATTAATCCAGTGGATGGCACATTGCAAAGAGAAGGCGTGGAAGAACTTGTGGAACTTGAAAACAAGTTGTGGAGCTCCATTTTGGATTAAGGTCATGTTCAGTGTTCAAAGCAAATGGCACACAATAAAAGAGGGTAAAGGGATTTTTTACTTGATACATTTACATTAAGGGGCAGTGTAAATCTTTCTTAATGTCAGGAGGCTGGGGTTGGAGCACAAAGTCAGACATGATACAATGCCTCTGGAGCACAGAGGGTAAAGGGCGCATGTATGACAGCTTGGTAATACAGGGGCTTGAACCCTTAACCTTTCAGTCATGTACCCAGAGCCTTAGGCGATGTCTATACTAATACGTTTTCCGTTAAAATATATTTTTTCATATTTTTCTTTAGATTCTGGACTTTCCGTCCACACCAAACGCCATGTTGGCATCACAGTGTGGACTGTGAAAACAAAGGCTGGAAAGGATGACACATTTTTAGTCATTCCCAAGAGCCGGAAACTAAAAGGGGCTCTTGGGAAGGACGAAGGTTGAAGCATTTTACGTTTTGCTAATGCACAGTACATTGACGCAAGCGTTTCAGCGTGGATCAGAATCAGAATACTCTATTAATCGCAAAAAGAAATAGTTTTGAGCAACTATTGGGAAACGAATAAAACCAAAGTGAAGCCTTTTTAGGACGAAACGCTTTACTCAAATGTATCCAGAGTAGTGTGAGCGTAGCCTTACCTACTGAGCTACTACAAACAGTGATGGTTTATATTGAGAAGAAAAAATAAAGTGGTAAATTGACTGTAATTGTTGTAATATTTTTCAAGTGCTTAGTTTAGTCTGGCTAAATATTTTAACTGGCTTTCATCCAGTCTGTGGTTTGCCATTTGACAGCCTCTCATTGCCTTAGACCCCACACTCTTACACCCTGTCAGACATGCCAAGGTGAGCAGCCATGGCCTTGAGCTCTGAAGCGTCCTCTTTATGTGTGATTGTTGGGAATCGGTGCATGCTGCAGGGCTACGGTTTGCTCAACACACAGTGTGGCCCTGAAATTGAGACAGAGGCCATGGCATCAGGCTGTTAACTGTGTACATGCCCAGCCCACACTGCTGTCCTCCATCCCTGTGTCAGATGGCATGATTGTAGTCCTGGTCAAAAGCTGCCAACCTGGCTGTCTGTCTCTCTGTGGCAGTCCTGAAGCTCCCGCTGCGACTGAGAGGTCACGTCCCGAACGGCAGCTGACTCGCAGTCTTCTTAACGACCAAACTTAAACTAACGCGTCTGAATCGTTCGCTAGGAAAAGGTTATGAGATCAGAATCCTGGTTGCATTAACAGATTAATATGCCGCCTTCAAGGTAGGTTGAGCTGCGCGACCGTCGGCCTGAGAAATTTCCACGTCCATGACTAACAGCTTGCGGATTTCGCGCCAATTTTTTTTATTTCCATAGAAAAACTGGGAAGATCAGAGCCGAGCTTAGAAGTCATCAGAGACGCCCCGGTGTCGCAAGCTGCAGCTCGGATTGTTGCCGGAGTGTAAAATTGTGAGATCTATTCCGCAGAAAATGCAAGAATAGCATATTGCTGTCCTCCCCCAAGCACCAGAAATCTACCGAATATTTCCTTATCTCAGCAACATACTGTAGAGACTTTGATTAAAGTGCACCAAGGTTTCATGCCCAACAAAGCTCGGACTCTCATTGAGCAGGAAATGCTGTTTTCATTACTTTCAAGGACAGGACCAGGCCGCAGCACAAGGCTAATAGCTCTTTAAAAAGATGAGCCTTAGGACAGACGGTGTCTCTTCATTATGACAGGAATTCTTACATGAGCTTTTTCAGCTAACACGTAACACTCAAAGGTTTCTTCCAGTTGAAAACCAAGAATCATCAGGGGCAGAGGTTTTAATTGAGCCTAATTAATTGGTCAATACTCCAGTATACCAAGGCCAAAAAAAACCTCCACAATGCTACTGTTGCTTCTACAATGGTTTATTTATTAGTGTAGACCGAACAGGATTTTCTTTCTCAAATGAATTAAAAATAGTCTGAAAAGAGAAGAGTTCAATGCTGGAAAAATCTTTTTTGAGAAAACAACTTGTAAAGACCAGTGTGCATTAATAATTTTGATTATTTTATAAGCTAGCTAGCTACTTCTATAAAACTTTATTTATCCCGGGAAATTGTTTTGCTGCAACAGTACAATCAAAAAAAGACAAATTACAAGGACATGGATTAGAGAGGGAATTAGACTGAGAACACAGATTACAGTAGCTATACCTCAGTAAGCTAGTTAAATTAAAATGTAATTAAATGACAATTAAATCAAATAAAATGCTTAATACTAGCGAAAGCCAGTAAAGTGGACATCATAAAATAAGTTAACATAATTTGATAAGAAGGAAAATAATACATAATATTTTAAGTAATAATAAATACAATGTCTCATGGTGCGTAATTGCACCTTGGGGAGGAAAGTGAATGCTGACTGCACCTTAGGCCTCTTTACCTCACCTACATCAGTACTTTTAGACATCAAGACTTGTGGCTGAATGAGCAAAAATCTCCACAGAATCTAGTGGAACATCTTTCTAGAGGAGTGAAAGTTATAATAACAAAAAATGAGAATTAAATGTAGAATGGGATGTTCAAAAAGCACATAAATCATTTAGACAGACAGACAGACAGACAGACAGACAGACAGACAGATAGATAGGAAGGTAGGTAGGTAGGTAGGTAGGTAGGTAGGTAGGTAGGTAGGTAGGTAGAGAGATAGACCGTGATTCTAAATAATCTATTTTGACATATTACAGCTAAATGATAAAAGCACAGTTAGTAATAAAAGATAATTATATACATATATGAATTTGGGAAAAATAATAAGAAAATGAATATAAGGCTTAAGTAAGAGTAATTAGATTTTGACTTTCTGTGATGATGGATGGCGGGACAGTATTTCAGGCACTGGGAGTAAAATTGAAACCTTCGCTCTTAACTCCAAAGCATAGTTTCCCATAGTGTTTAAAGGATATATCAAGGCTTCCTGTTCTTATTCTAAATCCTGAAAAAAGTCAGTACATCATGGTGATGAATGGCAGAAATGGCAGTGTGCGGCGATGCAGCCTTGTCAAAGCTGACAGGTAAAATATGACTTCTTGAAGGTGCGTGATCTCAACGAGTGTAAGAGCACTGATGGGGGCGGAGAGGCCTGAAGATCGCGTAGCTGATCGGCAATTAACGTCAAATACGTGACGCGTTTGCTGGTGCTAACGTGACATTTCAACTTGTTTATACGAGGTAGTCTTACTCTACACAGTCTTGGTTACGTTGTAGGTTCAGTGCTATGAATTATGGGACAGGGATATTCAGAGGAAAAGACTAAAGATCTGGCTACATATAATGCCTTGAATTTATAGTATTTTGATAAGCAATTAACATAACTTTTATGGCTAAAAATAAGACAGTTAAAAGTGTTTTTTTGTCTCCACAGCCTCAAGCAGTGATGGACGAAGTACACAAACCATGTAGTTGAGTTAAAGTAGATAAAATTTAGTCAAATATGACAATATTTTTTTAAATAATACAACACTTTTACTCTAGTAAAAGTGTCTCTCTAGCCTTTTACTTGAGTTGAAGTATCTAATGTTCTATTGGATTTATTATGGCTGTAATGTTCCTATTATCGTTTTTGTCACCAGACTTTTTACCTAATCAGCTCAGTTTATGTGAAAAGACTCGAATGTGACTCTCAGCACACTGAGCTATTAATAAAATGATGTTAATGTGTCAAACACTGATTGATTTCTATTAAAATGATCATGACCAGTTACGTTTTTTTCCACAAAAGGGAACGACTGATTTTGCAAAATGTAGCTAATGAGTAATAAGTGAATTTGAAATGTTGTGGTGTTACAGTAAAATTCTCCCTAAATGGAAATACGTGAAATACAGACACGTGGAAAAAGCTATTAAGTATAGTAACCAGTTACATTCACTTCGTCACTGTCCACTACTGGATTTAACAAACTAGATGTGTTTTGAATTAGTCGAGAATAAACTGTTAACATTCCCCATGCTGTAGCTAGTCTCTGGTTCAGTTAGCTAAACAGTCCCAACATAAAGAACTTAATAAGAAGTTTCACTCATTTCTGGGTCAGGTGGTTTGGTGTCCTGTGTTGCTTAATATGATTTCTTCCCTGATTTTTTGTTTCCTGCAGCTCCCCACCACTGCTCATGACTGAATGTTGGCCCGAGCCTTTGCACGTGCCCAGTGGATGGGACTGCGTGGTTGATGTTATCACCAAGCCTCTTGGTCATGAGTTTGCGTAGGACTGCCTCGAGCTTAACCGAAGGGATGATGCCCCCTATGCGAACAGGCTTTTTTAGTATCTAATATAAAGGTTATTCTGTAGAAAAACTAAAGTCACATGACCTCTGTATAGTCATGTTGCATAGATATAGTTGAATTTACAGTATATCCTCAATCGGCCTCTTGATTTTTGGGTAGAGGAGCTTCGAAATTATGAAAACTCAGCTCTTTCTTTCACAGTGTGGCCTTTATACCAGGACTAAGCTTGCATAACCCATAAGTCATGGCCGCCCATGGGAAAATGGAATTCCCAGACAATCGGGATATTGTTAATAGACTAGCGTGTAAGGATTTGGATTCCTTGCACCAAAGGAGGGCATGTGATTGATTCTCACACTGTAATAATAATAATCATGAATGCATATTTATTTTATTCAATAATTAAATAAGTAGGTCACTTATACTAGGCCACCCAAACTCTGCATATCTCCTGCCGTCATACCTGCGCCCAACATAAACCCAATAAATGAATATATTTATTAAAGGCTTTTGAAATACATATGTAGGTATAGTCAGACATTCTGAAGGAAATCTGAGAGGACTTATCAATCTCTCTGTAAAGAGATACTTGGGGTGCAGTGTCTCTGCATCGATTCTCTGCAGCGTCGTCTTCCTGTGCTGATTTTGTGAATGGCCCTTCTGGGCTTCCTTACGGGCCATAAAAAGGCAGTTGTGCTCTAATGCTGCTTAAGGATCTCCTGTCTAAAAGAGATCACAAAGATTATTATGACACACTAATGGATTTTAAAGGCTCTCTAATGGGCTATCACAGGTAGAGAAGGCAGTTGTTGGGGCAGGAACTGCAGGCTGTTACAGCTGTTGTCTATACTGTAATACCTGAGCATGGTCTGTCATGTAAATACGTGTGTTACGTATTGATTTTGTACAGTATGTGTGGTGCCTAGTTGTCTATGCTGTATTGCATTAGCAGTAATTGTGACATTATTAAAATAGAAAACAAGCAAGTGCCATTTGTTTGGTTTTGGTTTTTGTTTGGATGGTAGGTTGGATTTGACTTATATGAGGTGGTATCAAAAAGGTTTAAGACTGGTTCTGTTTTAAAGAATATACTTCATTTATCTACTTCTACACACTAGTCCCCTTGCACAGCGATACAGTGCTCCTTGCGTTCCTGGATTGTGTCCGAAAAGTCTTCTTTTCGATTCGTGTCAAACACCTTCTAAAATTCATGATGGAACTCTTCAATGGTGTTAAAAAATGACCTTTGAGCTGCATCTTCATCTTCAGGAATCGGTGGGAAGTCCGCAGGTGCCAAATCCGGCGAGTAGGATGGGTACAGAAGTGAGAACATGTCGACGATCATCATGCACAAGTTGCCGAATTGTTTCGACATTTTCGGGGGTTGAGCTCGCTGAAGGTCTTCCTGATATCTCATTATTTTTTAGTGATGTTCTTCCGCTCTTGAAGTGCAAGTGTCACTGCAAACACATCGAACGACTCATTGCAGCATCGCCCAGATTTGCCCAGTTTTAAGACCTACATTGGTTCGTTGGTTAGTTAGCTGGTGCACAAGTTCAAATCCCATCCCCACCAAGCCCCTGGGTCCTTAAGCAAGGTCCTTAACCCAATAGCTGGTCAGTCATGTAAATAGGATAAATGTAAATGGATAAAGGCATCTGCCAAATGCTGTAATTATAAATGTAGAATGCTTGGAATAATAGTTTTGATTAAATGATTAACTAATTGAGTGATTCGATTTGCTGGTTGGCTTTTTTGAATGGTTGGTGGTTTACTGGCTGGTTGGATTGTTGGCTGGTTTGATGATTGGCTGGTTGGTTTATTAGCTTGTTGGTTGGGTAACCAGTCGACTGCTGCTTGGTTTGTTGAATTGGTTGATGTTATTTGGTTGGCCGGTTGCTCAATCCCACATTCTGTTTAGATCATTTTGTGGAGCTCTAGTCCAGAGTACAATACTTACTCTCTCTGTGCTCTTCAAAGTCAATGAACGTAAACAGCTTCTATTGCTAGCACATTTATTTTCCATTTTAAAAAAGAAATAAAAGGTTGAGTAGTTCACAATTTACTTTGAAGTAATCCTGAAATGAAACCTTTCTTGCCCTGGACCCTGATGTTTTCACATATCTACTTGTAGCACTATAGTAATATCCATCTTCAATCTTTTATAAGATTTCAGTTTTATTCATTAATATTTTACTAAACCAGTACAATGCTGCAGAATGAACATTATGGAATACATCACATGTTCTGTCAATAACGTACTTCATATTTAATTCATGATTCTCCAACAAATAGAATAAGTTATGTATAGTAAATCAGAGTCAAATTGTATTTCTTTTTCATGTTAACAGCAACCATTATTTATATATTACACCAACCAGTTTACTTTAAAGTTTTGCAAAGGGCAAGTGCTTATAAACAGGCAGTGGTCGCTTAGGGCAGTATTCAGAATGCAAAAATTTCAAAAGATTTTCTGGATTTACTATTCTGATGTGGAAATTACCTGCATGTAGTTCACGTTTCCAAAAATGCTTGATTTTTCTCAAGCTTTGACCAATATGTTTCAATCACGTCTAGACCACAGAGTGTTCTTTTGACCCTGAAAAATAAATTAGGTATAGGCATGCCATTTTTGCTGTTGACGGTTAAGTCTTGCATTGAACTGAAAATTAAAGCTTCTGGTTGCAAACACAGAACTTCGAATCTTTTGCTATTTACTACATTATTATATACATAAAATCTTAAATACATATAAGTTCAGATTTGCATCGGTGCATCGGCATAAAAGTTAACATACAACGTTAATATGACGTCTCACAACAGTACGGAGACCGAGGCGTGTCCTGAGAGTCACATAGAATACATAGGTAGAGCTGTAACTTCCTGGAAACAGAACAGGAAAAGAACATCTGCTTTTATGAATATATTATTTGCACCATAAAGGCCTGTTTGTGAAGGGCCATTCATTAGATGTCAAAGGGCACTGGAGTAATTAATGAGACCGGGGTTGTCAAACTTAATCACATCAGGGGCCAAAATCTAAAACACAGTCGTTGAGGCCCAAATTGTTTATTAAACTGTAACATTTTTCGATGGCAGTCTGCCTTATAATTCTTGGACAATTTGTTTTTCTTAAAGGGTATATTTAACATACGTTGCTTCATATTTGGTGTTAAAAGGCTGACAGTATATCGTACTCCTTCACCACAAACACTGGATGATACAGTATAACCCCGTTGGATGAGCGTAATTCGTTTGTGAAAATTGCTTTTGAAAGTTCGAACTGATTTTCCCCATAAGAATGAATGTAAAAGTGATTAAATCCGTTCCGAGACATCATTCGATCGCTTATTTCTGCACAAAAGTATTTGTAGGCTATTTTAACAAACAAATACACCGCAAATTACTGTAATGCAAACAGAATTTAACACTTACTCATGTGGTAGTGGTCGATTGCGAGTGTGAGACGTACACCATGCTCATACTTTTCCACTATTTTCTTCTTGGTTTCAATGGTAATTCTATTTACTTTCTTTTTCACAGCACCCTCACTGATTTTCTTGGGAGACATTTTTTAAAGATTTTTAGTGAAATAAAGATATAACACTAAAGAAAGTTTAGTTTTTTGCTGTACTGAACAATGTGAACCACTGAGCGATACGTCATCAACTAAGCGACTGATGCGACCCTCCGCCGAAAGCGAGAACCGGCAGCGTGGGTTTGCTCGTGCCTTCGAAATTTGCTCGTGAAATAGGGTAAAATTTTGCGAACAAGGTCGCTCGTATCTCCGTTTGCTCGTACTATTAGTTGCTCGTACAATAGGGTTTTATCCTAACCGCCAGACCACCAGGGAGCCTTTTTACTGTAACACAAAATACACACTGGTTTGTCTACCTGTAGCACAAACAAATCTTCGCTTACCCTAACCCTAGAACATTTTGCGATTAATTGTTCATATTTCTCATTGAAAAACCGCTGTGAAATGCTGAAGTAGAAACATCGCACTCTAGAGGCAGGAGGTCGCTCTGCAGGTCACAAAATCGAAATGCGTTGTTTGAGATGTACAGGTAGTTTTTGGGGTATGCACGCTTTAAATTAGCGCAGCCTTATTCAAGACAATTGAGTCCATTTGAAGCTCTTGTGGGCCGCATAAAATGGCGAGGGCCTTGAGTTTGACACCTGTGTACTAAACAGTGATATATAAGGTTTTTTTTTAATGCAGTGCCAAGATGTACAACATTCTCCCCTGGCAACTTGGATCAAGCAGCCAAAATGAGAGACATCTGCTCATCTTTTCTTCTCTTTGGTCTAAATTTTGGCAGGCAAAAAAGATTCTCTGTACTTCTTTATCTTTTGGAGTAAAGCTTCACAAGCTATGGGAATACTGTGAGAGAGGAATAAAGAGGCAAGAGGGCTGACTGGCTCATACTTACTACTACCTTATTCTTAACACTGTGTCTAGAAAATGCACACAAAACAGTGTAAGGTTCTTTAATCTTGCCAGAGAATGGATGGCAGCGCTTGGATCAGCAGATTTTTGAGTTGATTGGAAATGGATGATATATTGAATGTATAGGCATGCAGCATTAAGAGGATGGGAACTGGAACTACCTAATATTGCAAAAAAGTTCTTTTTTTCTCTAATTATAACCTCCACTCTTCTGGGAATGCTTTCCATTAGATTTTTAAGCACGGCTATATTGATTTGTGTTCATTCAGCTTCAGTGGCACTAGTGAGGTCAAGCACTGATGGTGGGTTAGAAGGTCAATAAAAAGTGGAGGCTATGTGCAAGACACTCATGTCAATTTTCTCCAACTTTAACACACCAGGTCTTAATGGAGCTCTGTTTGTCTACAGGATCTTCAGGCTTCAACAGTGTTTCAATCTCTAAGTAACTGTAATTTTACAGTGTACAGTGCTTTTCAAATGTGGGCTTCTAACAACAGTTTGTGAATGAACTGCATATGATTGCAATGATCAGGGGTTCATATACTACACAGTGTTTCTTAGTTGGAAAGGAAACCGGTGGGTTTTTGAAATGAAGATCTCCATGAGCATCTGAAAATCTGCAAAGCAAAATTGTTTCTTGTATTAAGGTTAGATCTTGATCTAGTCTTCCAGTTCAACCATATGTAAAGTATATGTTCATGGAGCTACCTTGTGCACAGGGGCATTGCCATGCTGGAAGACGTTTGGGTCTCATTGTTCAAGTGAACACAACATTTTATGCTATTCTACATCATGACATTCAAAACAATTACAAAGAACGTCATGGAAACAGGTTTGAGAGAAACCCTGTGTGGCTGGAAAAGTCAAGTGTCCCAATGCTTTTGTGTGTATAGTGTAACAGTGTAGGAATTATGGGAATTGCAGTGAAGTGTTAATGGATTTTTACACATAAATCACAGATTCCAAATCGCTCACAAAGGGTTCAATGGGTTAATGTGCTGAATCTGCTGTTGTCCAAAACGAAGCAGCATCTTCTCTCGTCCCACCCACGCTCAGTGGCCTGGTGAGGGACGTTGCCTTAGGAGCGAATTTCCATATTATTTGGCAAATTAGCAGCACATTAAAGTGTTATAACATTTTGCTAGGCCTGGCTGTCAATTACGCTCACCTCAATGACAAACTGCTCTTCTACAAAAAGAGAGAGAGAGAGAGAGAGAGAGAGAGAGAGAGAGAGAGAGAGAGAGAGAGAGAGAGAGGAGAGAGAAAAGAGAGAGAGAGAGAGAGAGAGAGAGAGAGAGAGATACCAAAGACAAGACAGAGAGGCTTAAATAAAAGCTGGCTGCTTTGTTGAGTAGATTCTTTTTTCTTTTTTTTTTGCCCTGCTTTTGGGGTGCCAATAAATACCGGTGTCTCCGTGATCAGATAAATGAGTGCACCCTGTTAGGTGTGTGTACAGTGTGTGTGTGTGTGTGTGTGTGTGTGTGTGTGTGTGTGGTGAATACTGCTTGAAACCCAACACAGCTACAGCTGGAGTGGAAATGGTAATATAGATTTTATGCTCAGAGTGATGGCGTGAGTTAATATCATCCGGTGCAGTGGGTGCCTTTTGCCAAAGTGATCATCAGATGAAGCATTACTTCCAAGTCATCAAGTTCATCATTAAGCCTCTCGCATATTCATCTTTCCGCTAGCGTGGAGCTCCGCTCGTGTGTAACTCACTTAATGTCTCGATCATCGATTCCGTGGGTTCCTGGGCGGAAAAGGTCAATATTTTCCCTGTGCTTAGTTCGATCTTAAAACGCCAATCAAAACCCGAGAAGGCAGTCAGCAGTAGTGAACTTGGCCAAGTGAAAATAGCCGGGGCAATCCGCAAATACATGTATCACTCAGTTTGACCTTTGATAGCCCGGGGGTGGGTAGGAATGCACTACATCTACAAGTTAGAGCTACTTAAACAACTTTTTTGGAATAAATTGTCGATGGAAGAATAGATTATTTCATTCTTATATTCAGTGATTAATTTTTCAATAACAGCTTCATCCCCAGGGTCACCAGGAGCCCGTATCTGCTGAGTACAAGCTTATTCAAGCACAATACATATATATTGCATTCTTTTTATATGTTCTTTCAGTTATGTCTACACAATATTTCCATATTAATTATCTATTTTATAATCCTATTTTATAATTTTCAATTGGATTCTGCAGAGATGATTCCCTACTTCCTGTCACATCTTCATGCATACAGGGAGTGCAGAATTATTAGGCAAGTTGTATTTTTGAGAATTAATTTTATTTGAGGATTTAATTTGAACAACAACCATGTTCTCAATGAACACAAAAACTCATTAATATCAAAGCTGAATATTTTTGGAAGTAGTTTTTAGTTTGAGCTATTTTAGGGGGATATCTGTGTGTGCAGGTGACTATTACTGTGCATAATTATTAGGCAGCTTAACAAAAAACAAATTTATACCCATTTCAATTATTTATTTTTACCAGTGAAACCAATATAACATCTCAACATTCACAAATATACATTTCTGACATTCAAAAACCAAACAAAAACAAATCAGTGACCAATATAGCCACCTTTCTTTGCAAGGACACTCAAAAGCCTGCCATCCATGGATTCTGTCAGTATTTTGATCTGTTCACCATCAACATTGCGTGCAGCAGCAACCACAGCCTCCCAGACACTGTTCAGAGAGGTGTACTGTTTTCCCTCCTTGTAAATCGCACATTTGATGATGGACCACAGGTTCTCAATGGGGTTCAGATCAGGTGAACAAGGAGGCCATATCATTAGATTTTCTTCTTTTATACCCTTTCTTGCCAGCCACGCTGTGGAGTACTTGGACGTGTGTGATGGAGCATTGTCCTGCATGAAAATCATGTTTTTCTTGAAGGATGCAGACTTCTTTCTGTACCACTGCTTGAAGAAGGTGTCTTCCAGAAACTGGCAGTAGGACTGGGAGTTCAGCTTGACTCCATCCTCAACCCGAAAAGGCCCCACAAGCTCATCTTTGATGATACCAGCCCAAACCAGTACTCCACCTCCACCTTGCTGGCGTCTGAGTCGGACTGGAGCTCTCTGCCCTTTACCAATCCAGCCACGGGCCCATCCATCTGGCCCATCAAGACTCACTCTCATTTCATCAGTCCATAAAACCTTAGAAAAATCAGTCTTGAGATATTTCTTGGCCCAGTCTTGACATTTCAGCTTGTGTGTCTTGTTCAGTGGTGGTCGACTTTCTGCCTTTCTTACCTTGGCCATGTCTCTGAGTATTGCACACCTTGTGCTTTTGGGCACTCCAGTGATGTTGCAGCTCTGAAATATGGCCAAACTGGTGGCAAGTGGCATCTTGGCAGCTGCACGCTTGACTTTTCTCAGTTCACGGGCAGTTATTTTGCACCTTGGTTTTTCCACACGCTTCTTGCGACCCTGTTGACTATTTTGAATGAAACGCTTGATTGTTCGATGATCACGCTTCAGAAGCTTGGCTATTTTAAGACTGCTGCATCCCTCTGCAATATATCTCACTATTTTTGACTTTTCTGAGCCTGTCAAGTCCTTCTTTTGACCCATTTTGCCAAAGGAAAGGAAGTTGCCTAATAATTATGCACACCTGATATAGGGTGTTGATGTCATTAGACCACACCCCTTCTCATTACAGAGATGCACATCACCTAATATGCTTAATTGGTAGTAGGCTTTCCAGCCTATACAGCTTGGAGTAAGACAACATGCATAACGAGGATGATGTGGTCAAAATACTCATTTGCCTAATAATTCTGCACTCCCTGTACATTCTTGTTGAGGTTACTCATATATATATATATATATATATATATATATAGTTCAGCAGAACCTGACCATCAGATATGTAATTTCAACATTTAGTCCCAATGCTCTCATAATGACCTCTATTCTACTGGAAAGATGTTCCACTAGATTTTGGAGTGTACTTGTGGGAGGTGTTTGTAAATTCAAGTACTGATATTGATGTACTCAGCATTCCAATTCATCAGTAGGGTTGAGTTTAGAGCTCCAAAGCAGGAGATCTTTCACTCCAGAACAGTCAGTTCTGAATGATGCTATGTTGGAAGCAGGACAAATGGGGGGTATAAGTAAAGTTTGACAAGGGCCACAATGTGGTGGCTGGACAACTGGGTCAGATCATCTCCAAAACTGCAGGCCTTGTAAGCTTTTCATTATACAGTGGTTAGTATTATTGAAAAGTGGTCCAGAAAATCGTTGGGTAAACTACCAACCAGTTTATGGGCACCCAAGGCTTATTGATGTATGAAGGAAACAAAGGGTAACCATCTGGCCTAGTTGCACAGTAAAGCTACTGTAGCACAAATTGGTGATGGAAATGTGTCATCAGACACTGTGCATCACAGCTTGCTGCATATGGAGCTGTGGAGCTACCAACAGGCAGTCAGAGTGCCCATGCTGACTCCTGTACACAGCTCAAAGCACCTGCAACAGACATGTGAGCATCACAATTAGACCAAGGAGCAATGGGAGAAGGTGACTTGGTCTGATGGATCATTTACATTTACAGCATTTGGAAGATGCCTTTGTACAGAGCGAGTTATATTTATTACAAATATAGAGCCTTTTTTAAAGCCTAAACCTAGAAGTTTGAGAGTTCTGAATCCTGGTATGCGTTTTTACTGACACGCTGGGGCGAGTACAATCTCCTAATCAGCGCACACAAGATATTGAAACTCCCTTAGAATTGGTCCCTTAGAATTGGCTAGATAGTGAACCTTCCTAACATCTGGCTGCTTGGATGTATTGGGATTTGTACTGGGAGTTGTAGCTCAGAGGTTAAGGCTCAGGGTTACTGATCGGAAGGTTCAGGGGTTTAAGGCCTGGTATCACCAAGCTGCCACTTTTGAGCCCTTGAGCAAGGCCCTTAACCCTTTGTGCTCCAGGGGGTGCTGTAACATGGTTGACCCTGTGCTCTGACCCCAGCTTCTAAACAAGCTGGGATATGTGAAGAAAGAATTTCACTGTGCTCTAATGTATATGTGACAAATAAAGGCGATTCTATTCTATTCTAAGAAGTTTTAAATAAGCTACCACTTTCATACATCACTCACCTGGAGAAATAGATGGACTCTAGGATGCATTATGGTTAGAAGCAATCTGGTGGAATAAGTGTGACGCGTGTCTCACCGTTCCTTCTGAAATGTGTCCTGGAAGTTTTCTTTTCAAAGCGTGTCAAGCACCTTCTGCGATTCGTGGTGGATCTCCGCAAAGGTGTCAAAACGCAAACCTTAGAGCTGGATCTTCATCTTCAGGAAGAGGGCAAAGTCCACAGGAGCCAAAGCTGGCGAATAGGCTGTGTGCCGAAGTGAGATCGTGTAGATCGTTCTTAGACGAGCATCAAGTTGCCGAATGGTTTCGGCATTTTCGGTTAAGCTCGTTGAAAGTCTTCCTGAACTCTTGTCGTCTTCCAGTGATGTTCTTTCGCTCTTAAAGTGTGCACGCCACTTAAAACTCGAACGACTCCTTGCAGCTTCACCATATGTCAAACCAATGTCATGTCAAACGTTGCAATTGTTGTTTCTTGTAAGAACCAAATACAGGTAAATGTATTTTTACTGAAGACTGAAAGCCTTTTTTACCCAGACTGAAGCAACCTGATAAACTAGGGTCGTTCACAGTGCCTAGAATGCATAATGGCCCGTGACTGTCCAGAACATAACGGTTCAAAAGTTGGCCAAGTAAACCAGCATCTGGGTTGAGTTTATGATGCAAATTTTATAATCATGGTGATAAATGCTTCTCTATCTGTTAGAGGTATCTACCAACCATCAAGCAGCTAAAAAAAACATGTACAAATGTAATGTCAGGAAATGGCGAGCCCAAAAAGACAGTCTTAAAAATGCTAATAGTCAAAGTAAAGCTTACCACAGGTCCTAAAACGGTCCGCTTCAAAGAAATTGACCAGCAAGGGTGTCAGTACGTAGCCCGCGGTAAGTCTGCTCTGCTATTGGATAATCCACGCATGGGTATGGGCATGATCTTTCATAATGAGATGGACAGCCTAGGCTAATTCAATCCAGATTTGCTGCAGGCAATATGTGATATGGCATATGCAAAGTATTTTCTATAAAAGACAAATGTTGGTCTTCAAAAACCATTTTTCCAAAAGGTACACTTTGAAAAGGGGGTCGTCTGATAACCAGGGTCGTCTTATATTTGAGAAAATACACATATATGTATATATGTGGACACACGTTCTCATTCAAAGAGTTTTCTTTATTTTCGTGACTATGAAAATTGTAGATTCACACTGAAGGCATCAAAACTATGAATGAACACATGTGGAATTATATATGGAATTATATACATAACAAAAAAGTGTGAAACAACTGAAAACCAAGAAGGAGAGTGATGGGGTGCTGCGCCAGATGACCTGG